>JAWDEX010147550.1:0-59524 GCA_035221805.1 Trichilia hirta | reverse complement strand
TAAGCCTTTTCCACCTCTTCTTCACTTGTAAAATCCTTTCCATGGTGCAAAGTTTATCTAGGTTCCCCTTTAACAATATGCAGTTAACTTATATTTTAATTTATTAAAATATTTACATCGATTAATCTCATTGGTTTGCTTCATAAATTGATTTCTTGTTCTCTGCTTCCTATGTTGTTTTTCTTTTTATCTGGTTCTACACGGGCTGTGTTCAATTGGTCTTTGTTGTACCCAGATAAGTGCTTGGCCTGTCCACTCTTGTGCACAGATGCACAACAGAATTGGCCCCTTCTGTAAAACTTCCTTGGTGGTTCTTTAAATTGTCTTTATCAATTTTATGGAAACCTGTAGTTGGTCGGTTCTCCATACTTAAATCAATTCTCTCTTCCTGATGCATCTCTAGTGAAAATCATATGATCCTTGCCTTCTAGATGACCCAAGAGGAAATTGTTTTTTTCATTAGTTTTAATGAAATAGGACATGTGACTCAAAATTACACTAAGAAGCATGTTCTTTTGTTCAAAGTGTCTGATCTCTGTTAGTGCAGAGTTAGTCTGCCTACATCTGAAGGTACTGGAGAGGTTTTATGCATTTTGTCTCTATATTATCAATTGGATATAATGCTTCTCGTCATAGCATAGCTTTTGCTTTATCCTTCTTTTTTCAACTCAATTTCTGGATTCTTAGTGATATATATGTGTTCTTATTTGAAATTGCAAAGCGAGGAAATTTCAGATGCACTGAGAGTTCTGTTGGGGTGGAAGCACAACTTAGTAATTTGGCTTCAATTACTCAAGTCATTGATCCGAAACTTCATCAGCATTTAGGTATACGCTCTAGAATATATATGCTTTTGCTTCTAATTGTAGGTGATAATCTATGATAAACATTTGTCATCAATAAATTTTTGCATCTGTCATTTCTAAGTCAGTGTCATTAAACAGAAAATATAGGGTAAAACACTTGCTGTGAGATTCTAATTCAAACCCTTAGAATCCAAAGTTCCTAGTTTTGTCAAAGTTCATTCAATTATATGCTGTTAAACAAAAGAGAAAGGAAATATATATGCTTTGATGTAAACAATAAAGCTTGGTTATTACGTGTATCTGTGAATCTCTGAACTGAATCTAATGGTTGGGGGAGAAAGAATCCTGTGTCTTTTATCTAAAATAGCCATTTTGTGTATGCATACAAAGCTATTCCAACTGTTGTGGGATCAACTTTTCTTTATTTTTTAGCTCAGCTGTTGTAGATGCAGGCTGCAATTATCTATATGTATACTTACATTACAGGATCATAAAATTGTTGAAGTTGTTTTTCTTGTAATATTTTAGTTTAAACTTTCTTGTGCACCTCTTAATTTAACGTGCCAGAAAGAATGTAATAAGAATTTCAATTTTATGATCCTCGAACACAGAGACACTAGGTGGAGGTGACTATCTATTTGCTTTCAGAATGCTAATGGTATTGTTCCGCCGAGAATTCTCATTTTGTGACTCAATATATCTCTGGGAGGTATGGTTTATCTTATCTGATGCTGTCTGTCATTTTCTCACTTCAATGAATCGAGAAAGAATTTTCGGCTGCTTTCTGGCTGCTCAATTCCTTTCTTTCAAAGCTTTAATGCAAATTTTGATTTTCTCAAAATTATGAACTCAGATTTTTCTTTCCTTCGTGTTCATTTTTTATTCTAAGTAAAAATAATATCTAATACAGTCACTAAATATTATTATATGAATAAGAGGAAAGTACACCTAAACTGCCCCTGCTTCATGTGTATGTCATCCCCAGATTTGATTTTATGATTCTATTCCAAAATTTAATCAACAAATGAAACCAGAGGCAGCATTAGACACAGGGCATAGTTTCTCAGGTGTGCAAGGGAGAAATACTGAATCATATTAAGAATCCTGCATGTTTAGTTGTGTTTATGCTTTGCTTTAATTCATTGACCTAGTTAAGTATGTTCATATGGATGAGTACTTGTACTCAAATGTTTTAAACAAAATATTTTTTTGTGAAATTTACTTTATATTTTGCAAGCATATTTGCTGTCTAGCTTATACTAATGTGCATTAACTTGCAGTATGAATGTATGCTTCTCTTTTCCTGTTAGTGAGGATGAATTTTGTTTGTGATAACTGATGTTATCTATGGTTGTTTAACCTTTTAATAGATGATGTGGGCACTAGAATATGATCCCGACTTGTTCTATTTGTATGAAGAAGCTGAATCAGCAAATAATAAAGCTGAGGGATCTAAAGGAAAAGCAAAATCAATTCGTCATTGTGGGAAGTATGAGAGAGAAAACATGAAAAATGGAGCAAAGAGTTCAGAAGCCCCCCTCCCCATTTCTGTGTTCCTTGTTGCCAGTGTCTTGAAAGCTAAGAGCACAAAGCTACTTCAAGAAGCCCGTGGCCTGGATGACGTTGTTAAGGTTTGCTTCAGAAGTTAGCAACTTCAGTTTCTATAAACCTTCAATTTGCCAGATAGTTTTCATGGAGGACTATAACATTTTAGCACAGTAAACAAACTGAAAAAAAAGCTTTTTTTTTTTCCAAGAATAGCTGAAAATGGTTCCTGTGCTTGAACGTAACTTTTCATGGAGAGGAATTCTCTTGAGCTGAGAGAATCAAGTTGCTCTTTTATGAAGAGAAATCCCTGTTGAGAAATTTTCGTTGATGAAAATTCGCTTTATTGAAGAGAACTTGTGTTATGGAAGGGATTCTCTCCATTAGAAAGAACGAAAAGAATTTCTTTTCATTGATGAGAATGGAAAGCTATTCTCTTCATTGGAAGAAACAGAGAAGTTCTCTGTTGTATAGAGACAAACAATATGATTAGCGTCATGTTATGAAATTCATTACATTAAAAATTGGATACATTGCCATGAAAGTACCCTGAGAAATTTTTTTTCTTTCTTCTCATTCATGAATATTTCTGTTTGCTTTACAAACTTTTTTCTGTTATACCTTTTCAGATATTGAATGACATTACTGGAAATTTGGATGCCAAAAAAGCTTGCACCGGTGCAATGAAACTTCACAAGAAATATTTAAAAAAGGTATGTTCTCTACTCCAACATTGTGAATCTCGATGTTGTATTCACAAAGTAAAAATGCAAGTATGCATTATATAGGATGATTGACTTCTCCTTTCCTGTTGCCTATTGTTCTAAGAAGCTTTTCTAGTTCTCTGTAAAGTTTACTGTTTCGTACATTCACTGCAGGCCAAACAGACATAGCACTTTGTGCACACGTATAACTTTTCTCAGTCAAGATACAAATGATAATGCTGCTACTTGATTTGGCAAAAGAAAATAATTTAACCTCCGCTTAAATTTTGGTTCAGAAACAGCAGAATGAAATGATTATTCCAAGCAAATATATCTGAAAAGGAAATTGTATTACCTTAAGTCTACCATTCTCCTCAACTGTATATTCAAAACGTTTAAGAATCAACATTTTATTCTGCGTTTGCATAGACTTTTTGATTTATCATTTTTTTTTTCGTGATATATATGATGTTTATGTTTTTCAACTGATTGTTTATTTTAAATTGGTGATTGCCAATTACATCCAAGTCTTGTTATAATGATACCCTAACAGAAAACAAATTTGAAATGGAAGGCATTATGTTTTATAAATACCCATCCTTCATTTGTGCATTTTTTCCCATCCAAGAGGCATTGAAGATTTCCATCAAATTCCAAAGAATTGAAAAAATAAATATAGAGTTTCCTATGAGTTTTTTCTTTCGAGTATATTGGATTGGGAGTGAACTTGGGTGTATTTGGGTTGGTGATATTGGTTTTATTGCTATGAACTAAAATAGAAAAGGTGCAAGAAAATGTTATCATTAGCATTCCCATCATAATGTCCTCTTTATTAGCGAGATTTTATTACAGCAATTCATCTTATGCTCATCTCCACAATAAGCAATTCAACATCCATGTGATATCATCAATCGTGTGAGCCTGATATTTAATTTGAAAAAAAGTAGCAAGATAATACAAATTCCCATGAATCACATCCTTAGGAAATAGACTATTCAGTTAACAAAACAGCAATATATACGTACAACTTTGACTTTTCACCTTTTCTAAATTCATAACTTTCAGAATATCTCGTCATTTAAGGGAAAGACATTTTTCTTTAAAAAAGGAAAAAAGATAAAAGAAAAATGCTGACTAAGTTTTTTGGTAAAGCTATTGGTAATCATCGGAGAGATATTCATTTTAGTTAGGAATTAACATCTACAGATTGGTTAATGATATTTATTTAGATGTCTTGTTTTTATATTCATAAAGAACTTAATTAGCTATATATAATAAATTCTGCATAAATATTAATGTTAATACCATATATACATTTGAATCAAATGTTTATTTAGACATCAAAACATCAATTTAGATGGTATCGTAGTGTTTTTTATTTTCACTATTTTGTAAAATTTTCAAATTGTTGTCTCCTCTAACTCTAAGGCTAAGCTAGCAAAGAGAAAAATGAAAATGATCTATCTACTTTATCTTACAAAACGAGCAATTTTGTCCCATGGAGATCCAGAAAATGACAATATCTGTCACACATCTCCTGTACGTTGACAAGCAGATAACCCATAAATTATTTCCAGAAATGAATCTCCGATCCAAGGGCCGTGGTCACATATGCCAGTCCACTTCCTCGTCTTCACCTCTACTTTCAATATTAGCCTCCATGACAAAGTATTATCAAAAAAATCTATGCTTCTTACCTATTCTATTCATATAATACCTTTTTTGTAACAATTAAAAAAGTTGTATGACAGAAAGAGAGTCAGTCCATTGTCACCATGATAAGTAAAATTATTAAGAACATCTTGGTTATGGTTCCACAGAGATTGTTGTTTCTAAGGTCTAAGATATGTAAAAAAAAAAAGACCTAGAATAAATAGCTGTGGATAACAACAATAATTTTTTATGGTCTTTCTCCAATTTATGTTAAAATATTTTAATAGTTCCAAGGGGTCCTTTCCAACTGAATTGAATCGGAGCAGTGAGATATAATTAATCTGACATACTATTTTCACCAATATCAAGTGTCACTTATTCTGTAAAATTATTAAGACACGTTGGTATAGACTATAGTTTCTTGATATTTTATAGCATTGCCGTTAAGAGAATCCATCGTCATTATCACACCGAATAGGAATTATTTTTTTTCTTTTGAATATTATGAGGGGCATAATTATTGTGGAAAAACATAAGCTTCGAATTTGGGAACTATTTTTTTTCTTTTGAATATTATGAGGGGCATCTGATGAATTTCGGAAATATAATACTAAGAACCCATGCAATGAATTTATTTCAAGATTGATGCTAATGTCACGGGAGTGAGATATTGTGGTTACACAACTTAAAACGCGAATTTTGAGAAATAAGTTAAAATAAGAAAAAATTACTGTTATTTTTATTTTTTGTGAAAGTAACGATAGTTAGGATATAATGTCCTAAAAAGTAAACGAAAAGAGTAACAAGAAGTGTGAAGGACAGAAACACTTCCCAAAGAAAAAGCAGAGTTTCGACTAATGGTATAAGGTCGAAGAACACATCTTTGTAATAATATTCAGGTAGAAAAGGAAATCTAATTAGAGATTATCTTCCTATGAGCATCATGGCACAGGTAAAAGGGAAGGGAGAGGCAAGCCTTCCACCCACCTTCCGCATATCTTGCTCATCCGACATGGCATGAATCACCGAACCTGCTCTCGGGAATAGTAATGCTTTGAAAAACGTGTGATTCATTAAGTGAAAGATGCTAACTGAATAGTTAGAGATCCCGCAAGCAAAGATTCATTAAGTGTAAATGCATGTCAGTTGTGCTCCTGACGCGGGCATCTTTGCATGAAAAGGAAATTGGCAAATTTTGCGAATTAGATCGACCAGGTAGCGCGACTTGGTCGACCAAATTGGAACGAAAGTCAATCGATAATCGTGCTTAAAAAATCTTTCAGAGAGCATATACAAAGCTCAGTTGACCGAGTTATCCATTTCAATCGACCGAATCGAATTTGAAAAGATGTTTTTAACATTTCGTGTGTTTAATTTTTATCTTATTTTTATTTGGACTTGAAGGATGTTTATATAATTGAACTTAGCTTCTTATTATA
Source organism: Trichilia hirta (assembly GCA_035221805.1). Classification (NCBI taxonomy): domain Eukaryota; kingdom Viridiplantae; phylum Streptophyta; class Magnoliopsida; order Sapindales; family Meliaceae; genus Trichilia; species Trichilia hirta. Next base: position 53,377 of record JAWDEX010147550.1, on the reverse strand, counting down.
AATCGGAATTATTTTTCCTAAGTTCAAAATCTTTTGAAACTTAATTAAAAATTTTCCATTTTAGTATAAACCGTAAGTTTGGAGATTTCAAACTTTGCTTGTTGGATTATAAGCTTAGAATTTGATTGATTGATCATCTTTTTTTTATTTTTAAACATGCTTTCACTGCATCAATTTATATACAACCACCCTTTTGTAAGTCGGTCTTCTGTATTATATTCGGATAACTCTTGCATTAGATGGTATTAGAGCTAGGACCTTCTCACTCGAGTGCTCTAACCTCGGGCAATGTAAACCACAAGTCCTCGTAAGTAAGGGCATATGATAGGGATGCTTCTGAAAGAAAAAACTCACCCATCGAATAAATGAGGTATGATAATTGACTATATAATCATAGATAGGTCTCTCGCTTTACAAGTCAATTTTTTTAGAGACCTAAAATGATAAGAGTGCCCACCTCTTCCATGGCAGTTTTAGGCATCCATTACTCATTAATAGCTGAAATACTACTTACGACTTTCATCAAGAGACACTACAAATAGAGGGAGCCTAATATTGAGAGTACAACTTTTCTTTTTAAAGTGATTTTTATTAATTTTTTTATTAACAAATTTGAATAAACTTAATTTTTTTATTAACCAATTTGAATGAACTTTATTAACTAAGTTTCGGAGGATTTTTGCAGGAAAATTTGACATTTTGAATGTATTCTGTTGGCAAAAATTGATCGGATGACAGGCTGAGAAGAAACGACATCTCACTTCTCACAGAAAATAAATCTGCATGTTATTAACGTCATTCCCTAACGTTATTTATTAACGAGGCAATTAATGTTCTATTATTGCGATTAATATCTTATGCACATCTCAGCAATTACCAATTCAACATGTATTTGACATTATCATTCCATTGGACCTGTAATCTAATTTGTTAAAGTAGAAAAGACCTCCAAAATCCAAATTCGCAGGAATCATATCGTCGTCCCAACGACAGTCAACTACGTCCTACTTGGAGAAATGACTATTCGGTCAACAAAAAAGGACAATATACACAACTTGGATCTTTTCCAATTTCTGAATTCAACGCTTTCAGAATATCACGTCAATCAAGGGGCTAATTTTATTATTAGATTTATTGTTAATCAGCTGAGAGAGATTTTCATATTAGGAATTAATAATAGAGAGAGAAGGACTTTTTCAAAAAATGAGAATTTTTACTCTTTCATGTATATGATAGTCCAAAGAGTAGTGTTTTGATACAAAGTTTATGCAATTGACACATATAAAAAAATTTTGTCGTGTTATATAATTGTTATATATTTTATACTTTATGAGAATGAGTAAAATTTATTCGATTAAAAAAAAATAAATTATATAATATATGTAATATTCATATAACGCTATTCCTTGCATTATTGATAGCTCAACTCTAAGTTAATTGAATGTTTAATATAAATTGACAACAATATTATAAATATAAAATTTTTGTAAACGTTAAAGTAATAATTAATATAACATAATTATATTATCACTACAAGAAAATGTTCATGACTACTGCCCAACATTTACGAGGGATTTAATTTGTTATCGGTAATATATTAACCAACAAAAATAGATATTATTTTTGATGTCTACATAACCCCTTGAAAATAATGTAAAAAGCCCACGGTAATATGAAATTTTTAGTAGGAAGAGATTGCACCAAAGTTTTATTGAAGGAACTAAAAATGCCGTCAGAAATAAATTATTTCTACAATATTTTCAAAAATGTTTTACCAAGAAAAATAAGAAAACCCCAAAAATAATAGAAGAGTTAATATTTTATATCTTTTAAAATTGTTTTCATGAGAATCTATGAAGAAACAAAGCAATTGTAAATTTGATGTTAGAAATATATTACCGAGGGCTAAAGCTCGTGGAAAAAGGTAAGTGATCGATATTGTTTAAAAGTCCCATTTTGGCTAAAAATTGTATTCATTCTCCAACTCTTGCACAAACCAAATCACTGGTTCTTTTTCTTCTATCTAAACACACTTTGACAATAAATTTTATTTTCTCAATCTCGGTCATAGATAATCAGTGAGTTTGTTTATTTCATTTTTGTTGTGATAAAATTAAAAAGTTAAGATTTTTTCACACAAATTATCTTTTTTCATTTAGATATGATTTCTCTCTAATTTTTTCAGAAAGTCTCAATGAAAAAATTTTCAAGAAAACAAAGTAGAAGATACACTATATTACCCGCCTCAAACCACATTCAAGCAAATAGAAAGCTTTTCAGGTTAGTTATGAAAGAGAATTTGTGATTCTAATAATTTAAAAGTTACAATTAGCCGATTGCTTTGGGTGTCTATGTATATTTTAATTTTTTATTTTCTAGAACTACAAAATATAGATTGTGTCTAAAACTTTATTGATAAATTGGAAATATAAGGGTTAGAATATCTAAGGTTTCTGTCAATACAAATTTTGGAGTTTCTAGAGTATATATTTATATACAGTGAAATCGAAAATAATACACTTTGATATCATGCCAAAGAATAAATCTTTTACCCTAAATACTAATGTCAGATTTGGAATGATTTATATATTGTTTATTTTAATTTGTCAATGCCGCTTATAAGAGAACAATTTATCCGAATCTCTAATACTAATTAGGGATGTCATAGACATTAAATTTCAGCGTAATTGTTTTTTCAAGAAAATTCATATGAATTCTTACCATGATTTTAAGTATAATGCTTGTAATTTCATAAGAAAAGAGAGAGAAAAGGAAATATTCATATGAATTGTTACTACAGATAGATAGATGCCATGCTCAAATGAAAAATTCTTAATACAATTTTTATTAGGAAGTGGTGATCATTAACTGTAAAACATGTATATATGATGCATCAAGTTAAGCTTTGTAACGGAGTTCTTGAAAAAAAAATCCCAGTTAATAATCAATTGATTAGATGATAAATTAAGCTAACCTAACACACTCCGTGGAGTTCACCAGAAATTTGCTTTCCAGAAAGACTGATAGCTAGGGTCTCTTATTTATGATCTCATATCACTAATACTTTCAGAAGTTCTTCTAGTAAAAAAGTTGAGTTAAAATGAAATGATTGCAACCTTCAAGATTTTCAATTCCGTAAGATTCTTTGAGAATGTTTTTTTTCTTTTTTTTTTTTTGGAAATGTCTGTTATTCATTCGTTCTTGCCAAATTAAGAATCTGATTTATCACAACTACTGATGCATATTCCTTAGACAAGAAATGGATTGTTTGTAGTTTTGACTGAAATAGAATTCACTGTCATTATGTTACTTGTATTATTAATACCTCTCGGACTGTAATTGCTATTCAGAGAAATTGTTGCCACCAATACACATAAACTAGACCATGAAATTTATGATTAGTAATTGATATGGCATATTATTATTAGTCAATAAAAATATAAAATTAGTGCAATTATAAAAAATAAATAATGTAAATGAAGAAGTAATTAATATTATCATGCTACTTGAGTTTGTTTACACAAAGAATTTGTATTTTTATTATTATATAAAATTTATTTTGATAAAGAATTAATGAGAATAACCATTATTGAAAATCTTTCTCCAATCATCAATTCTTGCAATTGATAGTCGTCTAAAATAAACATTCATTTTCTGTTAGGAATTGATATGTATATCTTTGTCCTAATATACCGTTTCAAAATTTTTGATCAAATCTAAAGAACTTGCAGCGTTGATCTTGTAAGGTTTGTCAAATTTTACCACTTTGTATTTCAATTTTTCTTAAAATAATATTATCATTTTATTATGATATTAGATTCAAGTGACCTTTTTCTCTTTATTTTGTAAATATAGTTTGAATTCTCCTATATTTATAATTTAAGGTATTAAGTAGAAAAGGACATGCAAAGCCCTATAATAATATGTTTATTTATCGTATTATTATCATCATAAAAAAAAATAATAATAAATTGTTTATAATAATTTGTTTATTTTTTGTATTATTATTATCATAAAAAAAAAGGTTTTCTATTGGAAATGTGTATTCTTCATATATTATATCTTTGCTTTCAATTCTTCAACCTATTACATATGAATATCGCAGGATATATTGATTTTGATAAAAAGAAGAAAAGAAAAATTAAAATACAACGTGCGATCTGAAGTCAATTAATATAAATAATCATATATGAAAAAAGAAAGTTCCAATTCCAATAATTTAGAAATTGGAGTCCTTAAACGAAAATAATTGAAAATATTTAACCACCAGTATACATGTTTTAATACTGGTAGTTAATTATAGTCATTAAATTATTTCAATGACTATTATAATCAATTACTATAATTAAAATGATATTACAAAACATAACAAAATGAAAACTATTAAAGTAATTCAATAATTACCATTAACACATCTTTAAATTAAAGTTTTATCTTTAGAGAAAGATACTCGTTGTATCTTTATTTTTTTTCTCTCTCTCTCTATTTATAGATCAGGATCTCTTAATTTAAAAAAATAATAAATTTTTATTTATTAGATTTGTCCAATTCAGTAGGAATAAATTTATTAAAATTGTAATATTAAATGTTACTTCTTAATTTTAGATTTTAAACATTAAATTAGACAAATTAAAAGAATAAAAATTAGTATCTAAATTTAATTCAAAATTTTAAGTGAGATTCTCGCCTAAACATATAAAAAATAAAATCCAAAACAATTACTATTTGAAAAAATGATCGACATCATTGCTACCATTTGCAATATTATACAATATAACACGAGTACTTAATTCAATTTTTTTTGCTTATACGTCAAATATAATGTGCGTTTCAACTTGTTATAAACTTCCGATCACTGAACACTTAAAGTAGGACTTGAATGGAGTCAAGGTAGAACCATTTCATTGTTCTCAATATCCGCCCAAATTAATGCATAAACAGATCAACCTCTCCGGTACTGATCAAGAACTTTTTTTCGGTCGAAACCGGGATGCTCAAACTGCTTGAATAAATACAAATGATAACCAGCGTAAATTCCATACAACAATAGAACTTAAAATGGAATATAGGGAAAAAAAAAAATGGTTGCGAGTGATGATGAATGGTGGAATTAATTAGCGATATTCTAGCATCAGCACACAAGTCATGAGTGTGATGAAGACAATCAGCAAGATATTGATAGTCGATTTATGAGCTGCATCTCTTTTGGGCAATTCTGTAGGAAGTGCACATTCTTCTCCATTGAAAATCAGCTTCGTGGGAAAACCATCTCCCTTCTGGATATTAATGCGTGGCGTGTTTTTCTTTCGGAATGAAATTACAGATTGTTGTTTTCCTGGAACTTTTGGTTCACCTGGTTTCGTTCCATTCGTTATTCCAATCAAATAATTCAAACCCTTTAATCCTTGGAAGAAAAGGGTTTTGTTGTGCTGAGGTAGTTTCGTACCATTGAATGAGTAGATATTTTCGTAACCAGCAAAAGCTTTGTCTATTTTGACTGCAACGAACCAATCCTCAAAGGGATAAGTATCCCAATTAAAGAGGGTAATCCGAGCTGACCATCCATCCTTGTAATCAGAATTTATATGCCAATTAACGCTAACCCCACAGTTATCAGGACACGGCAATGGCTTGGGAACACGCTTGTGTTTAATACCTGCCCAAGCAATTGCTTTATCCGTCCTGTTAGCAAAAGGCACAAGTTGAGCTTCTGAAGGCAAAAGCAGTGCTCTAGCCTTGGGGTTACATTTATCAGCATCTGGACATCCGCAAGAACAAGTCGGGCAAGGAATAACAGATGCATTGTAGTAAGCCGAGAATGATACACAGCAACGGGCTTGCTTCGCCTCTGGTTTTGTAATATTGCAAACTACTTGCCAACTCGCAACAGCAGGAGTCGTAGATTGAAGTCCACTTGGGTCAGGAAATTCAGTCGGTTCAACTCTCAATGGAGCACTACACTTGTATTGTGGGTTTAGTTTACCACGGATTTGCCATTTCATAGGTGGAACAAGTGCAGTTCTGTTGTCATTAGGAGGCAATTTAAAAACCTGCAACTGAAACATCGATTTTCCTTTGGTTTCATTCATAAGCTTTGGTAAAAGACTTCCATTCCTACAGCAGAGTGGTAACTTGCCAAGTTTTGTATCATTATTAAAGGTTGCTGGAAGATCAGAAATGATTGGTCTTTTCTCGCAATTCTGCACCTGGGAGAAATCGAAATCTTTGAAATATTTTCCAGCCGGCCCGTAAATACATTCGGAAGAATCCTTTCTGTGAGTGTAGGCTCCTCTCATGTTGTAAATAAATTCATTATTCTGCCATTCCCATGTTAAATTCCAGTTATCAAGACGGCCTAAGGGATGGATATTATCCATTGTTACTTGGGCTAGATAATTGTTCCCGTATGATTGCATTACATCATAAGAGATGGAGAGATCGCCTGGCTGCCGTGGTGAGAATTGGGTCTTTTTCAGTGGCGGAGCCTTGTATTTGGGATCCCTTTTACAACATGTATTCATATAGGTTCCTGTATAAATAAATGGATGATACAATTTATCAACAAAAAAAATATATATAAAAATTGTAATAAAGATATCATTTCTGGATCCAAGTTGTTAGGGAAAGACGCTAGAGAATGGGAACATTGCATTGTTAGTTGGCTTAACACAATTGCAGTAATGGAGGAAAATGGATAAAGTTTTATCTCATCATCATGTCCATGTTCATGAAATCATCAAATAAATTTTATGATGATGATGGTAATCTGTTTAATTAATTAACCTAATATATATTAGATTTCGATGAATTAAATTTACCATCTCTTTTTGCCGCAGGACACTTGTAGCCATCATTCATGAGTTTGAGAGACTTCGGCATAGGAGTTGCAGAAGGTTTGCCCCCGAACTGAGTGCCTTTGATCTCAATCTGTACCGAAATCTGAGTAAAATCTCCTGCAGTCTCAGCGGCCGTCTTCAAGTCTGCCTTGGGGTTCCCTACAAACGTGGTCCCATTGCCAACCTGAGCTGGAAAATCACCTCCGTCAATGGTCGTAGCCCCTGTAGCCGACACCAAAATCTCTTTGTGCTGAAAACCTACAAACATTTTCCATGCTTTTAGCTCCTCAGTACCGGCATTCAAGATTGTGGCCATAGCCTTAAACGCCCAAGCTTGAGCGCTTACGTTCTTGACAAGGGGATAGGTCTTTTCACGACTAGTAAAACTGTAAGTCAAGAAGATTCCATCACATTCATCTTGACCCGGTGGAGGTGCCGGAGGAGTTGACGCTTCAGTATTCTCTTCACCATAGTCTTGGCCATAACAAACTTGACTTCTTAGCGACACAAAAATGAATGTAATACATATCAAAATACAATGGATTGTTTTCATGTTTATCATCAGTTTCCTATTAATATTAAAACGATCCGCGTTTGGTCTGGACATGAGAAATTTTAAATATAGAAGAAAATTGAGAGAGATTGTTGGTGATAGTAAATAATAATTCGAGCGTAAGGAAACAGAAAATTAATTTGCAGGCGCCGCGCAAAAACGCGGCGAGGCAGAGAAGGGGAATCTGAGGAACCCCACGTTCAAGTGAGAGGACAGGATTATATGAGGATGCGCAAATTACAAGACTTGGTCCAACGGAATTCTCATCCTCTAGTTTTCGCTGATTCTTCGGAGAACAGAAATGGTTGGTTTCTTGTTTCGGTTAATTAAAGACAAGATTACACGTAGAAAATCAAAATGTTGCAAGGGATACATGTTAGTTTAGGACGGACAAGAAAAAAATTAGGTCTCGTAATTGTAATTATTTGTTGTTAATGATTTTACATAAAAATGATTTTATTCTTTTCATTTAAACCAAGAAAAATTCAACGTGCTAGACATAATGTTGGTAAATAAGAGCGCATTTCATTTCAAGCATTTTTTTGAGCTAATATAAATTAATTACTCCTTTCTCTTTTTTGGAGGAAACTAAATTAATTACTCTAAAACAAGTTATTTTTCTATTAACACTAACAAGAGAATGTTAAACAGTGGTTTCAATGTAAGAATTTTGTTTGTTATTCCACTTCCACAAGCTGTCCCCAAAATAACTACTGGAGGATGAGGTGGCATCAACTGGCATTAACAAGCTACAGGGATTATCGTTCCAACTTCCAACGATTTAAGTTAACCTTCTGGATGAAACAAACAGATAACTGTTGTCAACAAGCACAAAATTGATGATAATAATAATAATAATAATAATAATAATAATAATAATAATAATTGATTGATTGATTGATTGAAAATGAGAAATTAACTTATATGTTTGATAATTTATTTATGAGTGGATCATTACATACCTCACTTGAGGTTTTATATTTAAAAAAAAATAATAATAAATGAAGGGTAGATTTCGGAAATGATCACTCATCTTCCTTTAACTATTTCTTGATTTTTCAAAAATCATCAAATTTGCCTATTATGCAACTAGTTTTTTAAAATTTCCACATAAAGTTAGTTAGTCAGATGTCATCTGATGTCTATCAATTCTCATGATTGAGTTGCAACCTGTGGAAGCCTGGACTTATGGCTCATTTCAAAGGCAAGCCATTTTCAACTGTGATCTATATATATATCCTATTGTCCTTACATTAAATATTTGCCCAGACCGTCGATTGATCATTGTGAATGCTGTCGGTAAATTTTCATATGTGGGTAAATATATTAATTATCGTTCACTTTGGAAGGTTTCTTTGCTGAATTTCCCGTGAGAAAAAGCATGACCTGTTAGGATAATAGGTTTTGTCACGTGATTTACAAGTCATACTGGTTTGTTTTGTACTTTATAGGTGAATTATTGTACTTCTGTTTGGACATTTTGTCCAGTGTTTGCAATATTACATTATGATAACAAGTTTTTCGAATTCATAAACCACAAATTATGGTTTCGGAGAATTTCTTTCTGAGCTCGAATTCTTCTGTATATGGATAGAAAAAGCTGCTTCTTTTGGCTTCCAAAAAAGCAGCTTTTTTTATATACCAGCCAAACCATACCCACAATGCCGACACTTCCCTAGCTAAGATAAGAAGCTGCTGATTTGTTGGGACTCTAACCAGCCAACCGATTTTCTTTTGCTGCTCTTATTACTTCAATCATCATTCTACTCCTTACATTTTCGGATGCAGAGGACAAGGAAAAGCAAAGACAGGCGACTGAAAACGGAAAAAGTATGGGAATAAGGACTTTCTCTATTTTTTATATTTAATTTTTAAATAAAATAAATATTTTAATTTTTAAATAAAATAAATAAATTATTTTTTATTAAATGGAATTTTTTTAATTATCTTTTTATTTTTATAATATATAATCGAGTGAGTGAGAGTAAGTGAAATGATAGCCTATAAATATTATTTCTTTTATAATAAATCAATATATATTTTAATAAATACAATTTTTTTATTTATTTTCTCAAAAATGAGAGGTTGAAAGTGTATAATTTTATCTTATTTTATTTATATCATCAATTCTCTTTTTATTATCTATTGAGTTAATATTCGCAATACGTTATCTACATAATTATAGTATAAAAAATATTTTTATTTTTATAATTATATTATTTTTATTAAATAATTACGATTGTACAACTATCTTTTTAAATATATTCTACGACTGACATTAACATAGATCTTCCACATAAAAAAAAAAAAGAATAATATATATTATTTAATTAATAAGAAAAAAAGGCAATTAAAATTTAAAGTTCTAAAATTAACCTCATAGATTTTTATACGAATTTAGAAAATTTTACAAAATTAATACATGAAACTTATTAATTGAAATTTGTATTCTTACAAATGTTAAAATAAAAAATATATATATATCACGATATATCATGAAGAAAGAGTGTTATTTGAAATTTAAAATCAAACATTTGATAGATTTATTTAAATAATATATTTTAATATTTTTTATATATCGCCTTTTTATTTTGATATTTTTTTAATATATAAATTTTAATTGATAAGTTTCATAATTTTTTTATGTATATACATTTTTTTAAATATTTTAAGTAAAAAAATTAATAACTCATATATTAAGAAGGTAGTCCGGGCAAAAAGAAAAAACTACGGCTAACTCTCAGATTAACCCAACAATTTCAAACGAGGTGTGTATTTAAAGTGATTAGAGTCGGTGAATAATCAATTTATTTACGAGTTATACTAGAGTGCTATCGGTGTAGTTATCAATTTATTTCGTTGTCCTTCTTAAATTTCTTGTCATATTTTTTAACTATTACGTTATAATTTTTAATTTTTTTTGTTTTTATAAAATATAATTAAAAAATTGAGAATCGTAACATAAGAATTAAAAAGTATAATAAAAAATTTTAAAATACAATGAAAAATTTGATGATATATACAGTAATATAAATACACTATAATCTTGCCCTCCCCTTTATTTATTTGTTTAAAAATAAATTACCCAAAATTAATTTAACAAAATTTTTAAGTGATATTTTTACCTAACGATTGAGGAGACCAATTATTTCCTAATTTTAGCTATCTATCTTAAAAATGTCATTTAAACCTCTAATTAAAACAATTTTTGCTTGAAGTTATTATTTTATTTTTTAATATAAGATTTAATTTTTATTATTGATATAGTTTTGTTGAACTTCACAAAATCTTTTATTATTTACTATTTTCACAAAGTCACAAAAAATATGCAAAAATATTTTTTAACATAAATAAGAGTTAGGGTATAATAAACTTTTTAATAGTTTATAGTGCTTTTGAAAGTTTAATTTCACTTAGTTTAAATTTTAGAATCTAGGTAATATTTTTCTTGAATTTTAAAGGTTGAAGTGTCGGTTGCCTTTATTTATTAGTTTGAAAACAAATTAAACAAAAATTTTTAAATGATATTTTTTGAAGAGACTGATTATTTCCTAATTTTAACTATATGTATCTGAAAACATTGAAATCTCAACAAAGGTATGTGATAGTTCTCTTCATTCCGTAATTTAGTTTAAAAAAAATATAAAAGATATTGAACGACATTATATTTTTCTTTTGAAATGCATTTGAAAATTAATTTTTAAGAATTTTTTCTTATATAAAGAAGAGACACACAGATATGATCTAGCCATGTTCGAATAGGGTTATGTTAGACAGCTGCCTTTGATCTTAATCTACTCTTGCATTACAAAGTCAATCTTTGACTTTTGTTTTATAAAAAAATTCACTTTAGCGTCATCATTTATTTGATAAAATAAATTTAATATAAAAAAATATCTAGTGATATGAAAATTTTAAAAATATCCTGAAAATATATTTATAATTAAAATCAAATTACTTATTTATATTTTATGTTTGAGTAATTACCAAATTTTTTGGTATTAAATTAACATATAAACACTTTCAAAAATGATTGAAACTGAATTATATTAGACTTTAGACGAAAGAACATAAAGACAATAATATTCAGTCCGACTAAAATGACATTTCTCAAAAGGAGTAAAGTAAAATTACAGAACAAAATTAAGGAAAAAACAGTGTAAAGAAAATCCTTTCTTACAAGCGAATTAAAGGGATCTATTTTTCTGCCTGCTATTACCATTTCTTTTTTAAACCGACCGTGTGAGCTCCGATAAAAAGTTAGATTAAGTAATTTCTGGACCCTGATTGAATTTCTCGTAACCCCAGAAACAGTATACAAGCTTCAAGCATCAGTGATGTAAGTTTTCTAGAACGATTTTTGGATTCTACGTCTTTGCAAAGTTACATAAGAAATATTTTGTCTGAATGAACATAATTCTTGCCATGCATGATCAAACCTATACCGAACTATGAGAGAGCTCCAGTAAACGTTTTCGCTTCTTTCTATCATTCATTAATTTAGTGTGATTCAATAAACGTATGTGCATGAAGTGAGGGCATACATCCAGCCATGCAACAGATATCTCGTCCACGCCACTGATATCCTTAACAAATTGTGCCTTTGTCTCCAAATCAATGAACTGATTGGACGTACTGGCTAGATGTGATATACTGACTCTTCCCTCACGCTTAGGGGACAAGGCAACAGCTTGCATCTCTTTCTGTGAGATGTATATGTATTTTCCTCTATAGTCCATCGACCCGGAAAGTCTCCCTATTCAAACAACAAACTCTACTGTATTAAATTCCTTGTACAAGCAGTGTATAGGACACAGCTCCACGTTAGAAACCCACCAAAAGAACACCTAAACTAATGCCAACAAGAAGAATATACAATAACACTCCATTAATCAAAATCGGTTGATGATTTCAGGGACACTCCACTATACAAGTTGTAGCCAGCAATTAGTTAAAACAACATATTCATTGCAAACAAAAGAAATGGATGAATACATACCCATACTTTCAAGAGAGGTGATCCGATTGATACACTCCTGCATGCACCATTAGCTAGCCGCATTTTGTATATAGCTATGACAAAATGATAACCGCTATGCATAATAACTATTTAGATAACGGAAAGATGCATTCATATAAGAAAAATAACAAAAACGCCAGTTTCACGAACTCACTGATCAAACTCATTTTTAATTACAAAGAATAATATAATACAAGAAATAAAACAGGTCTGCGAGGAAGCCACTCACCTGGGTCCGTAACTTAAATTCTGCAGAAAGATCTTCTAAAGGAACACATTTGTGTTTCTGCAAAGAATATAATAAAAAGAAACTAGAATCAGCACAGTACCCCCACAAGCTGTACCCAGAAGCTTCACTACAACCCTTAACACATTCCCAGCAGATGAACTCCAAAAACGTTAGTAAGTAGTACTTTCTAAACGATTGTCCACTTCAAAGATTCAAATTTAACAAAAAGCAGATAAATTGATAATCAATCTTATTGCAAAATCAATTACAGTTTCTTCCAGTCACTAATACACAAACTCAGAAGAATTTTCAAAAGAAAATCCCCTGACAATAAGTAGAGAACTGGGAAGTACCTTTATGTATTCCACAAAGTCAGAAAGCAAGTCCTGACCTCCATCTTGGACTTCATTTTCTGTAGTACCTTCATCTTCAATTGAAAATTCCCCCTTCCACTTCTCAAAGTCCAATGCAGCTGCTTCCCCCTCTCTGGCTTCTGAACCTTAGCTTCTTCTTCCTACATCAGTCATGGCCAAGTTATTTAGACAGAAGCCAACCATTCAGCCACAAAAATACAAGAGACATACACATAAAAGTACCACAAGAAAAGAAATGTGATCAACATACCAGTGCATGCTCCCGAGCCTTGCGCTCCTCATCCTTCCTCTTCTGCATTTCTGCATAACGGTCTTGTTTTGACTCCCTTGATTCACGTGCAGTTTCATCAACCTTCAAAACAATTGTATAAAATATCACAAAAGAGAAACAAGAAACATAAATGAGATGCATGTAGAGACCTTCATAAGCAGCTAAGAGTTAGCTGAAGTATCTTTCCTCATTGAAGGTTCATAACCTTCTCGTACTATTTTGTATGAGAATAACTTAGTTACTGCAAAATTTCTGTTTATATGAGACTTTTAGTGTCACATGAAAAGGAGGACAAAAATGTTTTCTTAAAAAATCATAACATTGATCTTCAGAATTTCATTAAATGTTTTAACTTCAAATGACATTCATAAAAAGGTGACCTTGCTCAAACAAAATCAAATAATGATTGAAAAATAAAAGGAGAATGAAAAATGCACTTGTCATTGCACCTGCCGCTCTCGCCTCTTTTTTTCCTTCTTCCTTGATGGCCTCATAATACACACCCACAACAGCTTCATCATCACTTCCATCAATAGTTTCTGCATTCAGATGCACATTAGCACTTACTACATTCAATATAATCAGTTTTCAAGGTCACACAGGTCAATAATATACATTCACAGTTCTTTCATGACAAGGCTTATGAAAACAGAAGTCAATATACAATCAAAATTATCCAAGATAAAAATCTAAAACATTTCAATTTACATAATATCTTCCAATAAATCTAAAAAACCAAGAGGCAAATGAATTAATGATGGAATATACTAAAATGCTTCCAGGAGCCTCTCAAATTACTATAAGGGTGATTAAAGCATTTCTTTACAATGAATTAAAGCAAGAAATACACTGAAAACAATAGCAAATCAACTGATGAAAAATACATAAAAATCTGAGAGCAAGATAATGAAAAAGAAAATAAATGCAAATCAGAAGACCAAAAGCCTTCTACAGCTGCAGCTCCAGCAGAGGACATGCTAGCTCCAGCTGCTGGTCTTCGTTGCATCCGACGAGTGCCAGTTGCACGTACCACAGTTTCTCTCTGTGGAGCCTGTGGAACCTGTAATAATACTCCATATTAAGAAACACAGACCATCTCTGTTGGACAATGTTCTTCGCAAACTGTCCTCAGAACATATTCTTGAGAACCAAAACCATAAGCAGTAGTTCTTTAGTTTAGATTGCAAGCATACAATTGGAAAAATAATAATCCTATATTCCTCTTTATCTTAACACACATTGGCAAGCTATCCAAAAAAGTCTTTGTTTTCTTAATCTCAACAGTACTATCTAAAAGTTATTACTAGAAGAAGTCTATCAAACACAATTTAATAATTTTAGTTACACGTTCTGATTTAGAGTTTCGATCTTACAAAATCAACTGACAACTCCTACCCGTAAAATTTGAATGAAATAATCAAATCTTCCATTATAATCGCTTTAAATTATGTAAATTAAATACAGAAGCAGACCTGTTGCTGCTCTTCTCTAGAATACGAGTGACATTTCCATAAATACAATGGAATTAAAGCGAAAAGAAGCAGCATAGACAGAATCATAGCGAAAATTTCCTCCATCTTTCAACCCTTTTATCTGCCAGCAATCACATTACAATAAGAAAAAATAAAATTACACAATTACTGGATCATCATCTACTAAAAGCTGCCAATTTCAATAATTAAAAGAATAATAACCATAATAGGAAACCTAATACTTCTAAAGCAAAGATTTGGTTAGGGTTTATGTTACGATGGAAGCAGACCTGCAACGATGACGTGCAGCTGATCTTTCGAAATTCTAAGCAATAGGGGGACTGAATTTCTGGCCTTTGTACTGCGGTGGTGTTTTCACTGAACCGGTATCAAACGATGTCGTATGTTTTCTTCCTTTTCCCTTTTTTTTTTTTTCTTCTTATTTTCCAGAATTTATTAGAAATTTTTGTTCCCCTAGAATTATTATTGGATGATAAATATACGGAGGTGCCCTGAGAAAAACAATCGTCTTTTGAAATTGATAGTCTCAAAATTTATAACATTTAATTTTAATAAAATTTATAAATTATCTTAGTTTAAGTTTAACACTAAGAGCTCGTTTTGATAGATCATAGATAGGATTAAATTTTTAATTAATATTTTATTACCTTGTATTTATGTGCGAAACTTTTAAACAAGAATCTTAGGCGCTAAATAGTAAAATTTTAATAGTGAGCTAATATAGACATGCAATGACAACAAAATATTAGAGTAATGTCGGTTATATGATAAAAATCTTTCAAACACTCAAATTGAATTGTGAAACTTTTTTGTAAAAAAAAAATCTATGACAATAAATTGGTAAAGTGTTAACAAAATTTCTTATTCGAATATTTGTTATCTAAAAGTATTCATCTTTTATAATGTTTTTATATGTGTGTTATTTATCTTCTAAAATATAATCACGTGAGATTATTAGGAAGTGGATTAGTAACGTACGTGTGTCGAGTGATTTTTTATTCACATGACGCTTACAAATTAATAAATAATATACGTGCTTAAAGTTTTCGTGTGTTTCTTGAAAAATAGTCATGTATTCACTTTTTTATTTTTTACTTTTGTCTCATTAGTCGATGTAATTATTACATAATTAATTTTAAAGTTTGCTTTAAGTGACTCTTAACTTGAGGAGAAGAAGATAAGTCTTAGGATTGATTTTTAATAACTTTTGACTTAAGATAAAAATAAATCTTAAAGTAGGTCTTTGATAATTTTTAACTTGAGATAAAAAAAAATATTTAAAATTAAATTTTTTTTACTTAAAATAATATTAAAATAAAAAAAAATAATTATTAAATTAAGCATTAATAATCAACTTTTTCTCAATATCAAAATTTTAATAATAAATTTACTCGTGACAAGTAGTTCAAATTTTTACTATTAATATTATCTCAAGGTGGAAGAAGATAGTTTTTGACTAGATTCAAATATTTTAATATTTTCTTTTTTAAACACCTTGTAATTTTGGTCATTGATATAAATATATATATATATATATAAAGTAGAAACCGGAATGAAAATTTATCAAACTTACTGAATTTTTAGAGTTAATATAAAAGAAGTTTAATTATATTGCCATGATTTTACAATTAAATAAGTAATGTTAAATGGAGAAATTTTCCTCCAAACTTAGGAAAGATGATTATCTCGATAAAATAATTTTATTTGATTTAATAGATCTTTTTATAATTAATATTTTGGATTAAGTTCTTTTGTAGTAAATAAATATAAAAACTCAACGTTACTTAATCTAGTTGGTACTCAAACAACTCTTAATAAAATAACCCTTTCTTAATAAATCCCTATTTTCCGATTATATTTTGTGTCTGTGGCCCGAAAATAAGAACTTATATATTCAAAACATATAATATATTTTGAAATTATTTTTATCTGAAGGAAACGATAGAGACAGATATCACATTTACAAATTGTTTCGTCGCCGTAGCAACATTATTAGAATCCTGTTTTTCCGACCTATAATTCATCTCAGTTATTATAGGGTTATTATCACTTATTTTTATTAAAATTTAATAATAAAAATATAAAAACAAATATTTACTCTCCTTTTTTTTAAATATAATACACAATTACCTATATATTTTTACATACAATAATAAAATTAATTAGACATAATTATTTATTTATCTTACACTATTAAAATATATATTTATTTATTATTAAAATAAAAAAATTAATTACATACTCAATGTTTAAAATTAAATAATTAAAAAAATATCACACAACTTCATCACCGTTAATTTAAGAGAATAATTTTTGTAAAATTTACTAAATCATCTTTACTATTTAACATTCAAGTATATATAATTATTTTTTGTTTATAAAAATAATTAAATACATATTACAATAATAGATAAATAAATAAATAATTGTATCTAATAATAATAAAAAAAATTTTTAAATAAATGTTTATTTTTACCTTTTCAATATTATTTAAAAAGTATTTTCAAATTTGAGGAGGTACCAATAATAACCCCTTATTATGAGACGAAATTTAACCCGAGTCCTCCAAGACCGTTGTGTTGTTTTTCAGTGAAATACTGGTGTTGGGTTGACTTTTTTTCCTATCATTTACTTTTTATAATTTTATATTTTATATTCTATTTATATAACAATTTAATGAACAAGCTATTAATCCCCAAAGAAGAAAAAGAACAGATCAATATACGTCAATAAAAGCGCACTCCCACATTAATTTATACCTTCTATCGCTATTGCTACAAACAGAGAAAGCAGTACGTAGCAACGGAAAGGTCACAACCAAAGCCAAAAACAAACAGCATACTATTAATTATATATGAAAGATACCATAAGAAAACCACAGACATTCTGCAAATTTTACCTCCAAAAACTTATAACAAAGTCTTACAAGAGGAAAACAACAGATGTTTGACGGAAACACAAACACTCGTTATTTGCAAAACGCTCACATCATTCACATCCATCGAAACCACCAACCACCCTCATCGAAACCAAACCAAACCAACTGCATCTATACCATGCAGCAGCAGCAGCAGCAGCAGCCGTTAGCCTGATATGACTAATTAAGCATCAGCAATCTCAGTAGAATCTGCCGCAGCTAAAATCAGCTCAGGGTGAATGTTTCCCGCATAGGTTCCATCCAATGCATTGGGCTGTCCCAATGATTTCAAGGCCAAGTGAGCAGCCTTTTGTCCTGATATCATCATTGCACCAAATGTTGGTCCCTGCAAATATTGTTGATAATAAAACATTAGTATTCTTTGATCCAAATTAAAATCATTCAAGAAATTAAACTAAAAAAATAAATAAATAAGCATACCATTCTAGGTGCACCATCAATCTCAGCAACTTCCATGCCAGTAACAATCATTCCAGGCACAATCTCTCTAGTCAGCTTCACAATTGCATCCTCAGCAGTATTCATGTCAAGTGCCTTCATTCCAGGGACACTGTCAATCATTCCAATGCTCTTCAACCTCTTCACTCCAGTTGCGCCAAAAGGCCCATCATGACCACAGGAGCTCACCACCACCTTGGCCTCCATCACATTGGGGTCCATGCAAGACTGAGTATCATGATTCATCGAAACCAATGCCCAGTTGGTCACCACACCCCCGACTCTGCCCCCTTTCACTATCAAGTCCTCAGCTGCCACAGCATTGAAGAGCTTGACATTGGGGCGGGCCAAGAGCTTGCTCATGATGGTGGACGTGAAGAGTGCAGCGTGTTTGATGACAACATAGTTGTCTTGTTCATCATACTTGACGCCAAGTTCATCAAGGAAGAGGTGGGCCGGTTTGCGCACAACCTGTTAAAATTGCAGGCAATTAGTTGGTACCAAGCTAGGATTGAATTATTAATTACAAAATTTCAAATACTTTGCTGTGAGATAATCTGAATGAAGTGCTAAAAATAAGGATGTGTTAGTAATCCTTTATAAAAGGAATGTCCTTATGAGAATTACATAATGCAATAGGCAAATAATGTTTGTGATTTCTTTCCTTGATAACAGCAGGAGGTATAATTGAAAATTGTATTTATTTCTAAGACCACTCACAATTTCGTTTTGCACTTTGATGAGGTGATAAAGTTGAGCCATTCACGAAGAAAAAGTCCATAAGCACAGGATAAAGTTAACTCGGTAGACGATATACATAAACAAAAACACATTAGAGTTTTAATCAGGTGACTGTATATATAGTTGATTTAAATTGATCAACATCTTACATAATGAGTTTCTAGTTAACAAAATTTATCAATTAGTTCGTATATTAATGGTTCCCTATAAATTAAATCATAATCGATGCACTCAAGTTGATATTTGGATTCAATCTGCGAAAAAGGTGCGAACCCACCCCCTGCAAGTTTCTGTCTGAGACGAAGAAATGCCTTTTGAAGGTTATAGAAAACACATTTTTTTAGAAGATTTCTTTTCTATATTTATAACTTGTAATTTTGTCAAGCCGTATACCTTTATAATTCAAAATTTTAACAGTATAATGGGGCTAATTGAATTCGTGAGTGAGAGACTTTAATAAAATAGTTCATATACCATGGCAGAGAATAGCTGTCCACCGAGCCATGCGCCACCTCCAGGGCTAACCGACTGCTCAATAATTGCAACCTGAATGTTTGGGTTCTTGCTAATCTCGTAAGCGCATGAGAGTCCAGCAGATCCAGCGCCGACCACCACTACATCTGTATCTGCATGTGTGATCATGTCCATCATATACCTGTCATGTAATTTTAAAAAAAAAAAATCAGAAACTTAAATTGTATATATTTGACAAGAACCCTTTTGGTTTTCATCAATTTCAACCCAAAAAAACCATCCATTCCATACCTGCGTGTCATTTCCCTCGACACCATAGATTCCTTGATAGTTTCAAACTTGAAAGCATTCAAATCATAGGGTGGATAAGCGGAAGCAGAAATGGATGAGTTATGAGAAGATTTGATGGGTTGTACACGAATGGAAGGTATTGCCATGGGAACTCCATGAAAGGAAGAGTCGAATATCTTTGTTGAGTAAGGAGATGTAGTGATAGCAGTCGAAGCCATGGCCGCCATATTAATTTTCTTGAAAGCTTTCTCCTAAACTAACAATAGCTTGGCTTTCCTTATATAATAGGGTCGAAGCATAAAAGCAGCCAAGAGTGCGCTACGCCTCTCCCCAGTCCAACAATAATAATTTTTTCGTAGCTTTGGGGCCAAAGAGATAAGATATGAAGGGTCTAGAAGCGTTAGATATTTTTGACATTCCCAGACAAGAACGAGTCTGGTGAGTTATTAATGTCAGTCGCATACTCATTCATGCGCCAGTCATTAGTCGAGTTGTTATGATCTTTTTCTTGAGTCAGATAATGGGATCCTCTTCTTTATGAAAACAAAGCTTTTGTCGTCTTGTATTGGGGCGAGAAAGCTCAAATTCGGAAAATAATTAAAAAAAAAAATCCTAATGAGGAAAAAAAAAATAAAGACTTTATTGAATATTGATGCATACCATAAAATATCGTGAACGGTTAAGGATGGTATTTCATTAATTCATTTTAATTAAAATGGGATTTTAATGAAATAATAATAACTAAGAATTCTGTGCAGAAAACTGCAAGGTGATAGGGTGATGAAATTGAAAGGGGATGGTGTTTGCATAACTGAATTTTAAAAATGTCCCACTAATTAAAGGGTAACTACCCTTTCAAAATATATATATATATATATATGAACCACAATTACCAATTGCGCATAGCTATTGTGCATAATGCATACAGATTTTTTTTCTTAACTCAATACTTTTCCGTTATAACCTTTTAGCTTTTTCATTAGTACTTTTTAATTTTTTTATTATTTTAATAAGTTAAAAGTTATTAAAAAAATTAAAATTGTAACATCAAAATTAAAAAATTACAAAGACATCAAAAATAAAAATATAGAATACATTCAATTGCATTATAACAGGACTTTCAATTAAAAGTAGTGCTAAAAGTATAAATCCCCTTTATAAATTATTTATATAAACTAACGTGAAATTATCACTTGCGCTATACTTTTATTAGGATAAATAAAAAATAAAAAAATAAAAAAATAAATTAAAAAGAGATATGTGATAATTATAGAATATTATTCTTAATTAAATAAATTAATTTGTATAAAAATTATGTTGTCCTCTACAACTTAGAATAATATATTTATTTGAATATTTTTAATTAATTATTATATTAATATGTATCATACGAACTTTTATTTTATTAGATTCTTTATTATAATAGCAAGCTCTTCTACTATAATTTTTAATTTATGAAGAGTATTCATCAGTGAAAGATTAAAACAAAAAAAATTATAAATTATAAATTGTACAATAGATTAATATATATCCTAGTCTTTTTTATAGTATAATAAAATTTTGATAAATAAATAATATCATGTAAATATTAATACATTTTAGTCTTAAGTTAGACTAGTGTATTAAATTAATAATCTCATTAAGCATGTAAGATAATAATTTTTTTTTAAAATTCTTTAAAGCCCAACGAATATATAAATTAATGATTAATTAAATACAAAAAAATATAAAAAATTATGATATTAAAGATCGCTTTATTTAATAATTCATATTTTTTTTAATTAAACTCTTTTTAAAAATATACATATACAGATAATTATATTTTTTTATATTTAAACCAAACCCAATCTTATTTTTCATTTTTGTAATATCTACATTATATTTAATATATTTTTTTACATTATAACAAAATATAAATAATTTACAGTCTAAGAGTCAAGCTATTGATTATTTATATTTGTTTTTTAAAATATTGAATTTTGAGTTATAAGCGTTGTATTAATATATTTATTAAATTTTATATACAATATATATAAATTTATTTATTTTTTAAATATGTAAATATAATATCTATTAAATTATATTTAACACACCATATTGTTGCGCTAGAAAAACACGACAAGATGTTATCGTCCTTCTAAAGCCAAGTCATCATCCAAATGACACAAAATATCATAAATACTTTTCAGTAAAAGTCTTTTAATTGGAGAAGACGTGGGTCCCTATTATTATAATATGCAAATACAATGAGATCCATAAATAACTGAAGATGAGGAGGACACAAAATGAAGCGAAATTGGAAGAAGATATTCTTCCAATTATTATTATTATTTTTTTTTCCGTCTGGTGATTTAAATTTTTTTTTTTTTTAATTGGTTGTGTAAGCCTGTAATTATAATTCCGGCCCACACGCTGAAAAAGAGACCCGAGACATGAAAAAAGGGCCGAATATCAGAATCAACAGAAGGTAGGTATCAATGGACTCAATTTTTGGACAACAAAAGGTACATTTGAGATTTTTGTCCAAAATTAACAAGAAAAAAGGTTTATATTTTAAAATTTTCTCATAATTGTTTTATTTTTTAAAAAAAGATTAATTTATCAATCTTCTGTTAATAGTCGTTGATGCTAAAGAATTTTGTTGGGATCTATGGGAGAATACGCACTGATAAGGGTGTTTATGACCTTATATGCCTATTTATATTTGTATTCTTAGTTCATATGAGATTTAAAATCGTAATAGTATTCTTTCTTCATGTGAAATTTACGATCACAATGTTCTGCAATGGCCACAAGGCTTCACCAAACTATTCTCATACTTAATATAGCCCATCCAATCTTATATATATTCGACGTAGTTATACACTCTAAATATTAGGACCCATGGGTAGAACTTATCCTCAAAAACAAGTTTATGATGAGGGAAGAGTAACCGTGACCTGGTGGTCCTATTTATGGCCTTAGATTCACGTAACAAATTGTTGGCTAATAATGAAAGAAACTTGAGACTGTTTGTTTTAGTAATCTCAATTATATTGCTACTGATAAGAGGTTGATAAGAATACGTGAACCTCTACAATCTCTTTATGATTCGCCAATTTGCAGTACAAAAATGTAAGCAGTATGAAATTGCTTACATGCTCACAAATTAAACTTTTAATCGCCCGAGCATTGGTTTTCCATGCATGGGAACTGAATTTTTAAAGGATATTCAATATTTTTTACTATTTTTACTATGAAACAGCTTCAACGGAAAAATAATAATGTCAAGAGATGAGAAAACTATGTACGATCATGAAGAGAGCTGTCCTCTATTAGCATACAAGATTTATCCGAAATAAAAACATACATCAGAATTTTATTAAATTATTGTGGGGATGACCGATCCTTGAATCCCATGTTTCCTTATTGGCTTGTGGAATACCTTGTATTCCAATACTTCTCAATTTCCCCGGCTGTTCTTCCGGGGATTCTCCCAGCAATTAGAGACCATCTGGTGGAAGACATTAATTGCAATTCTTAGCATAAAACAAAGATAAATAAATAGACAAAAGTCGTTAATTGTAGTTATTACCTTTCTCCAACTAAATTGAACATCCTGATAGTGAGGGTTTCCTCATCTTCTGAGAACTTAAGCTCATCATCACAAACTTGAATATTCGAACTGCTAGCCTCTGAAATGTTAACATATAGAAAAAGATAAAACTCTAACCAAAGAATTCATGCAAGGAAGTGAACTCTATCTTCAATGACAAATACCACAGCACTCTAATAAAAAAAAATCGCCTAATCGATTCGAAAGCCGAAACTAAAATGTCTATGATTCAAAGTATAACATGATTCTATTATTACATCGTTATATTCTGCAATAGTCAAATGGAAAAGGCCTATGTTTGTTGCAATCATCGTTATATTCTGCGATAGTCAAATGGAAAAGGCCTATATTTGTTGCATTCTGTTGCATAATATTAAAAACCAAACCTCCAAATTAAGGGAAGCAGCAGCAGCAAAAATGTGATTGGAAACCTGCAGACAATTAAGATTTAAAAGAAACAAATCAAATCATGCGAAGGGAGGCATTACCACTAGACTCCACAAATGAATCATCAGAAGAAGAGTGTTGTTCCAACTCAGCCATTTTTAATCCAGAAAGAGCACAATCTATCAGTATATAGGACGATGCTACATATGCCGGAAGATAATTGCCAACGGCAGGTTTTATTTATATACATTTCTTTTATTTCTTTTTTTCATGTAAGACAATGAGAGAGAGACAATATCTTCTTTGAAAGAAACCCTACTTGAGAGAAGAATGGACGGTGCGAAGCAAAAGGAACGTTTTTAGAATGGTAGTTGAAACAATACATAATTAAATAATATTATAACACGACATGAATTGGTGCATTCGTTAGGTGGAAAGGACAATACAATAAAATTTTAATCTGATTTGTACAGCAAGTAAAGCATTCCTCTTTCAAAGCAAAGGCATAAGTCAACCTTTTTTTCACCTAAAAAATCAGAGTCTGATTTTTCAGCCAAATATTCAGTTAAAACAACTAAGAATACGATATTCCCAATTGCTAGCTAGCCGCTGTTTCCTCTCATGAACATATTAATTTTCACTGCTTTTGGTTAATAAATCCAATATTATGCTAACCAAAACTGAATGGTTAATCTTATTTAAGTTGAAGAAAAACAAGAATCTGTGCTCCACAGTTGCCAATCCTATTATGAAAACCCTTCGCCATTTCCTAACAAGAAAACTTTAACAACAAAATAAGGGTAAAAAGATGCAGACCGTGAAAGATTTTAATGTATGTCATCATCAGTCTTCTGCTTTCATAATTGAAAGAAATATTCTCAGATTCTGTCCCAAATAACTCTTCTGTTCCATGGCTATTGTCCCATAGGCATTGCTGACCCACAAAGGAGCATGCGCACAAAGGATTCAATTTAATAAAAGTGGTAAACGAGACAGCACGTTGTCATTCACACTTGTGAAAGTCGAGAGTCAAAACCCACCAACAAAAGTAGTACAACAGGTTTGACAACTACTCATACTATGTGTTAACATATATAGATCATGGGATCATGTGATTATATGATCGATGAGATAAAAAGAGAAAAGTTAGGTTACTGGGATGGCAGGATTAGATGATAACAATTTGTCGGCCATCTGTGATCTGTGTCCCCCAAACAACTTAAAAAATTGCAAAGAATGAACATCAAAGTCATGACCAATCAAAACAGGAGAAAAACCGTTCTCTATTCTTGTTCTCCATTTACTATTCTAATTTTATAAGATAAACTGTGGGATTATGGTATATAGTTGAAGATGTAATAACGAATTTTGTAATATGGCGGATAAGAAATAGGAAAATTTTAGAAAATTGTCACTATTATTTTGTCTTTTAACCACACAACTCAAAATTTATTATTCTAGTTATTTGGAACTAAAATAATCTCATATTTCTCCTATAGGATTCTACTCTTGTTGACTTTTTTTAATAATTTTTTTTATTCCTAAGGAAAGAAATGCGAAATACAAGAAGAGAGAAGAAATAATACCATTCAACATTCTTCACCATGCAATCGGCTCCCGACATCTTATGAGACATTTTTCCATCCATCCCGGTGGTTTCTCTTTTTTCCAGTTGAGCAAAGTTGGCAAAGTGATCCTTTAAGGTCAGGTTAGAAAAACTAGCTCTTATGACTTCAAATATAATGACTCGATCAATGAACAAGACAGCGGACGTCGATTGCGCAGAAAGATAGTTAGACAGTTGGCACACCGTAGCCCGCCACCGCCAACTTTGAGCACCTGAACAGGAATTCTTTCTTTTTCTTACACCATTACAGTGCCCCCCCTCAAAACAATGGCCTTAAGCAGCTCGTCCTCTCTTTTGGCCAAATATTTCTTTTAACTTCTTTTAAAACTTCAATTTTTCAACATTATATTAAAGATCTGTTAATTTAAATTTTTAATGATTTTTTTACCAAAATTTTGAATTATATCAATGTTTTCTCTATTTTTTGAACATTATTTTAATTTAAAATTTTTTAACTTAATTTTTCTGGTACTATGCAAGTGCGTAGCTAAATTAAGTGACTGCAAGCAAATTATATAGTATTCCATAATCATAATCATAATCATAATCATAATCATAAGGATCCAACCTTACATAAAAGCAGATAACTAGGAAACACAAGTAGGACACCTAAACAGCATCCCAAAACCAACGCGAAGATTATATAACATTATCAGCTTATATTATTTGTCTCGTCGAAGCAAGAGCATCTATCCACTAACAAAGAAGGGTCACACAATGAGTAGAAACTTCAGCTGCTGTTACTTAAAAACCATGGATTTTGATGTGTTCCTTTTTCACAATCCCAGCCTGTTGCGCAGATAAAAAAATATAAAAAAAAAATTCAGACCACGATCTCCCGCATTCTAGCTATGCAGAGAATATCCAAGATTGTTAAAATGAAACAAAAATTACCTGAACAAGGAACGTAGATACATTCTTTCTTTGGTCACCTTGGAGTTGAATGACCTATATACAAACCAATAACATAGGAAATAAGAGGATAAAAAGGTACAGAAACCACCAGGGGAGATTAAACACTCACCTGGCCTAATTCAGGGTCCTGGACCACTGTTCCATTGCAGCAGAACTCCTTCTTCAGGTCCTTGAGGATCTTGTTGTAGCTGAATTCTTTCTTCAACCCCTGGACAGTTGTCAGACTTTTCCTACCATTCCGTTGCTGAACACGAATATGGACATACTCTTTTGATCCAGCTCCTGAGTCTTCAGCCTTTGCATCAGCAAACGGGTCTAGCACCCAACAAAGAACAAAGTACAAAAAGTGAGAATTTTGCTGAGAAAGGGATGGGAATCAAGATTTAAAAAGTAATAGCAAATAAATAGGCAGAACAACCATCATTGTAAGAAATCAAGTAGAAAAGTAACCAAATTATGAAGCAAAAGGAACAAAAAATATCCAGAGTCAGATGTCAACTCAACATCTAAACATCCGATCCACAATAAAAGAAATGAAAGACGGGAAATTGCCATCCGAAAACCACAAAGAAAAGATTAAAACTAGCATTTGCAGCCCATCAAAACTTTCACCTAAAAATTTCTGAATCACCCCAACTTGTTAAATGTCAATTCAGAAGTGGTAACCTGTGAAACATAAAGATGCATAACACAAAAGTAGAACCCAGAACTTGATTTAAATTCATATCCAGTATCACGTATATATATGTACATATAAACATCCATATCTAAAACCTTATGATATACTAATCATTAATCAATTAATTTTATAGAGTCAATTATATACTTAATAAACTAGCTAAAATTGCACAAATCTCGTGATCTATTAATCATTAATCAATTAATTGTACACGGTCAATTATATAATTAATAAACTAGCTAAAATTGTTCAAATCATTAATTAATTTTACACAGTCAATTATACTTAATAAACTTAACTAAAATTGAATAAATCTTTAAGATAATGGGAAAATTTATTCCATGGTGTCAAAATGTTTTCCACATGAAGTAGTGTCCTATACAATCCTACCATACTCCCTTCTACCATCCAATCATATGATCCAAGTCCAGTTCTACAAATTAGTAATTCACAAATCAACAACTCACAGCATGATTGGCACAATAAAGCACAGTTGAGCTAGTCAAGATGCTTATTATTCACATCTTAAGAGCCAATAATTATTCGTAAGTTTCACAATCTAACACTGTCAATTAGATTTTAAAATAATTCTTACTCTCCATATCTTCATTCAAGAGCCAAGAATTGTTCAGAAGTTCCCACAACTTATTATTATACAAGAAAACTTACCAAAGGCAGTAGGAATCTGGATATCGAGATCAGACATGAAACTTGGCAGCTACAGGGGGCCTAACAGTCGCAAAGCTTAGACCTACATCACATACTTAAATCACATCAGCAGTTGCATAATACTGTTTAACATTGACTCAACAACATAGCCAAGATAACACTAGATTGTATTGAGCCAACACAGCAGCCAAGATAACAATAAATAGCGTCTACGCACTCATTTATCAATTTGCAATCCCTTCCCCAATAATCAATAGAATTCAGATCCTCAATCAGGGTATCTCTGCTTGGAATACACCAACCCCTAACGGGTAAACTTAAAACCAAGCTCCATACCAAGTCAATTATAAGGCTAATTACCATGAAACGTACAGACATTCAAGGGGTAGAGAATGATTAACGCAATTTTTGAAATACGCAAATACAAAAAATTTCGCATCAAAGATATCGAGTTAAAAAAAAAATTGTCTCCGAAAAAAATAATCCAATTCGGATATTAAAACCAGTAGAGAGTGATTTATGAAATTAATCCAGAAGACGCTCGGCAATATCTGCCCATAAATAACGAGTAGATCCATTTAACTAGTGAACAACACAAAGTTCATTTGTATATAAAAATTCATGCACGAATACAAAAACGAGAACCGAAAAACAATAAAATGGATAATTATTATAGCTTTTATTTCATTCAGCACGTCTAAAAATAATTCACAGTAATCTAAACCACGAAAAAATAAGTAGCAGCTTAAAATAATTAATTCCTCCAATAATTTACTTGATCAGATCATCAAACACCAAATCCCGAAATTTCACAGACACAAACAAAAAAAAGAACATAAAATGGAGAATCACACCCAGAAACAAAAATCATTGCTTTGATATAAGATTTTCCATACCTGATCCGGAGATTAGGGTTGAAAATCTGGCTAGGCCGACCTTATGAGATCAAAAAGAAACCCTAAATCGTATGAGTCTCAGCCTACGCTCGGTGACAGAAACTCGAAAAGATACTCTAGGGGACAATATAAATACTTCGCTCGGATGGCCAAGGTCGGTTAATATACTCTTTCACTCTCATAATGGAAGAGTTACAATACGCGCTACCTCTAGGTGACACGTGCGATATCTGACGACGTGGCAATAAAAAGCAGCGAGTGTATCCCCCAAATAGAAAGAGGATTGAGTGAGATCATTAGTAGAAGGGTATAAATGTCAATGTAAGTTTGAGATCGATCGATACCTCGAGAAAAACGTAGTCAGCTATACCTGTTCTTCCGTCAGTGTTTCCTGAGACGGTAAGAGGCTTTAACTGGAAATGGCAGCATCTCTCGTTTATCCAAATCAAAATGTCGACTTTTAGACTACTAGCCCAAAAGGTGTCCAAATTAGGCCCAATCTGGAATTCATTTGTCACATAATTTTAATGCGAAAAGCTGACTTTTAATGTAGGCAATTTTTATAATCCAAAAATAAACATACAAATATAAGAAAATTGTAAATTATGAACATAAATTAGATATTTCTGATCAACTAACATTTGAATTATCCTGTAGAGAATTTATAATAAGACTAGAGTGGAGTTGAATCTTGATCCATTCCGACAATGATTTTATTTGGTGCTCATTGAATTTATTTTTTATACATGTGAAAAATCTCAAAATTTAATTTTAACCCTGAGTTTGATCAAATTTATTTTTAAAATATATAAAATTACTTATTATAAATGTATAAATTTATTATTACATTTATTTTTATAAAATGTATAATAAAATTTTAAATTTTTAAAATTACTTATTATACTATTTAATTATTTATTAATAATTAATAAAACTTACATTAATTATTTAAGATAAAAAAAAAAAAACTTAAATTTTTTTTATATTTTAAATAATATTATTATCTAGTATCAATAAATTAATATTAATATTTGAGGTTTTAGTCAATCTCCTATAATTTATGGATTGATTCAATATATAAGCCCCTTGATTACAAATATTGATAATATATTATACATAATTTTTTACATAGTAAATGGAAGTATTGAAAACCCCAACATTCAATATTTCCTATTCATCCTTATTTTAATACAATAAAAGCAAAATTTTATAATATTACAAATCTAAAACCTTTTTTCCTAAAAGATTTATATGTAAATATACAAAACTTACGATCTTATTTTTTAAGGACTTTAACAACAAAGTACGATTGTTTGTAAAATAATAATTTTAACATGAGGATAAGCTATCAATTTTGTAAATAAACCATATAAGTTTTCGTTTTGTTATTATAATAAAAAACTTTTCTTTCCAAAATATAAAATTAATTTGTCAAAAGCTCGTAATTCAATAACTCAATTAAATATTCATAATACTTATTTAAAACAAAAACAAATGACAAAAATTAAGATGGGATTGCTACCAACAAAAACAGTGAACTTTATAATTTAATGGCATCGCTGCATTTGTCAATTTCATATATTTTTTCATTACGATCCTATTAATTAAGCCATCGAAAAAATAACAAGAATTTACCCCGCTCTTGATATATTACCAAAAAATTAGAAACTTCCATGCATGGCCTTGTTAAAATCTTTAATAGTAAAAGTCTTCACCATGTCTTAGATCATTCACGTTGTATTACCACAAAGAATATAAAATTGAATGCAGAAGTATACCTAAATTCATTTTAAAGTATTGAGTCTCTAAATGCTTGATTATAAGTCTTTCAATAATTGAATAGTTAGATTACGTCTTCTTTGATAATAGAATGTCAAAAAAAAAAAAAAAAATACCTTTTTATATTCATTCAACTTGGGAATTATAACCTAATGGGCCTATATTATTTATTTCTATGACATCATAGAATAAAAATAACGTTTAAATCTCTACCCATAAAAAGCTAATACTAAATTACATACATTAAAACTTATATTATTTACACTTTATTAAATCACTTAATTGGATTTAATCTAATATAATAACCTTTATTTAATATGCAATCGATTTTTATATTATTGAATTAAAATTCAAATAGAGCTCTCAAGTCTACATACACCTACTCCCTCAGAAAAGATACACAATAATATGCTTATTATTTAAGGCCATTCACCTCCAACTAAAAAATACCATAGCATTAGCGAATTTTATTCATATTACACCTGTATTATGCACATTGTCCTCTACAACTAGCCATCCCCTTAATCTCCCCTAAACTAGAGGTGGCAAAAGGAGCCATGCTAATGGCCCGTGAAAATGAGATCTTTGCGAGCTAATGTGTTGAGCTGACACAGGCATGTGTAATAATCAAGTCATTCCGTGTCGGTCCCAACAAAAAAAAGAAAAAGAGATCTAGTATGGATTGTAAGGCATGGCATATATGGGTCATATCGGATTGGGCCTGTGGGCTTAAAATTATTTGTTTAGTAACTTTATATTTAAAAATTATAAGTTAAATAATTAATTTAAATTATCTAAAATTAATAAAAAGTAATTAATAATTTATTATATTCAAAATAATAATACACAAAATAAAATAAGTTAAAAGTAATAATATATTTAATCAGTTATAAATTTATAAAATTTATTTATAATTCGAATGATAATTAATAACAATATATTTATAATTATCAAGTTACAGCTATAAATAATTAAAATTTAATTTATTGATATAAATTATAATAATTAATTATATTTTAATTATACTTTATATTTTATAAGCATAACTTAAGTGTTTAATTTTGTATTGTAATAAATAATTATATTAGTTATTGATAAATATCAATTAAATGTAAAATTATTAAAACATAATATGTGATAATCAATTATACTTAATTATAAATAAAATAATATAAAAATATTAATATATATAATTATTTAAATAAATTTATAAAAATTTGTTCTACAGCTTGAGTAAACATATAATAATTGAATAATATATTTATTTTATTGGCAGTTTATACAAAATATAGTAATCATAAATATTATTTTATTATTTTTATTAATCAAAAATAAAATATAATAATTTAATATTATATTTAAATTTTAATGGGCAAGGGTAAATTGATAACTATTTATATTTTAATTATAACTAAATCAATTATTTTAATTTTTAAATATTTAAATTGATAATTGATCAATTGACATATAAAATTATAAATGCATATTACATATTATATATTTACATAATTTTTTTAATAAAATTCAACAATTAAATTAATAATGTAAATTTATTTTTTATTTAATTGTATTGAATAAAAAATAAATTTAATTTAAATTAATTTAATCAAAATTTCAATTTCAATTTTATTATATATTATAAAAATACATTAATTTTGATTTATTATTATTAGAAATTGAATTTATTGATATTAATTAAAAGTTTAAGAGGAATGTAATTCATATTCATACAATCTTAAAAGAAAAAAATAAATTAATTAAATTTTTTATTTAAAAAATAAAAATATAAAAATATAATAAATAATTATTTTTTTTATTATATATACTTGTGAAACGGGCCGAGTCGTACCGTAAAAATGGATGCCAAGCTCAGCTTCGCCAGGCTCACCAAATGAGTTGTGCCGCACCAGATTTTTACTGTTCAGAGAGTGGAACCCTATCTTACCGTGCCGGCCGGCCTATTTGCCACCTCTACTCTAAACCGATTGGTAAGCTGAACTGAATTGGCACTTCTACCGTGGTTCAATGTTGCACCTACAAGCGATGTTACTGGCTGTCTCATAAAGTTATTCTTCCGTTTCTTGGCTTCGCATTTCTTGCTGCTGGCGCCTAGCAGCTTGCTTCAATGCAGGGCAATGGTATCTGGTGTCCATATTCCGCAATTGCTAGTAACATTCCTTAAAGTGTCGTTGCCTCTGGTCACCTCGCCCCGCCCCCCCCAAGATTCCTCATACTGGGCCTTTTGTCTCGTGAATAACTGACAGCGGTGAAGCTGCTGTTGCTTCTGCATCTGCTCTTGGCAACTCTGGCACCAGCTATGGTTTTCATCGTCAATCTCGACGGTTATAAGGTTGTTTGAGGGGTTGAAAACAAGGAGGAAGAGTGCAAGGGAAGCAAGAAACGGAAAGAGCTTTACCATTATTGCTGCTGGGTATTGGACACTGGGATTTATATAAATTAAGTTTGTTTATTTATAAGTTTTAATAAGTTTAAACAAATTATCTAAAATTTTTAATTATTTTTAAGTTTTAGTATTTTTTATTATTTGATTATGACATTTTAATTAATAAGAATACAAGTAAATTAAAGTTAAAATTTATTCAAAATAAATTATAAGTACGCATTATGGATAAATATGATGCGCACTCGGACAGAGTCAATAGAACTTAAAAATTTTCGTATGTCAATTTAATTATTCAATCTATAAAACCTTAAATAACGTTTCTTTCATTTTATTTGTAAATGTTCGGTCATTATCATCCCTCTTTACAATTATTTTATTCATTTACATATAAATATCAACTATCGATTTTTATTTATTTTTTTATTCTTATAAAATTTTATTTGCTCTCATATTCATACGATATAACTATAATAATTTATATAAATAATTTTGTTTTTAATATTATTAATATTTAAAATTAAAATACTATTAAATTAATTTAATTTTTATAATTTTGTAAGTTTCAGTCGGATCCGCCCACCCTAGCTAAAACTTAGGTATAACAGAAATTAATTTTTCTAGTTCCGATGGTGAATGTTTCTCTTGTTTCTTCCCCGGTCTCAATTAGAAATACTGGCTGGGCCATAGCCCGTACAAACTCAAAAATACGTACTGAACTTGATAAACAGTTTGTATTATAAACTGCAAGCAACAAGTAATTTGTATAATAAACTGGTTATTTATTCCAAGGAAATCTCCAAGTTGAATAAATGGCCTCAGGAAAGCCATACCAACATCTAAGAAGCACAGTACCACAGACACACAAGAAATTAAACTTAAAAAGAGTATTTTTACAACTTATTTAAGCCATTAGACAATGGCAAGCAAACACAAACCACAACTGCAAACATAACAGAATCACAGCAATAACACAACACACTGAGCACACACGACCTAACTCAGAAACCCCCACGGAGGCGGAGCACAAGATGCAGAGTGGACTCCTTCTGGATGTTGTAATCAGCAAGAGTCCTTCCATCCTCCAGTTGCTTCCCGGCAAAGATCAATCTCTGCTGGTCTGGTGGAATCCCCTCCTTATCCTGGATCTTGGCCTTCACATTGTCAATTGTGTCCGAACTCTCAACCTCCAAGGTGATTGTTTTCCCTGTCAGAGTCTTTACAAAAATCTGCATACCACCACGAAGACGAAGAACCAAGTGGAGTGTGGATTCTTTCTGGATGTTATAGTCTGCAAGAGTCCTTCCATCTTCGAGCTGCTTTCCAGCAAAGATAAGCCTCTGCTGATCTGGTGGGATACCCTCCTTGTCTTGAATTTTTGCTTTTACATTGTCAATAGTATCAGAACTCTCAACCTCCAAAGTGATTGTTTTCCCTGTAAGAGTTTTCACAAAAATCTGCATACCACCACGAAGTCGAAGAACCAAGTGGAGGGTTGACTCCTTTTGGATGTTATAGTCAGCAAGAGTACGGCCATCTTCAAGTTGTTTGCCAGCAAAAATCAACCTCTGTTGGTCTGGGGGGATGCCCTCCTTGTCCTGAATTTTAGCCTTGACATTGTCAATGGTGTCCGAGCTTTCCACTTCTAAAGTTATTGTTTTACCAGTCAGAGTTTTTACAAATATTTGCATACCACCCCTGAGACGGAGGACCAAGTGAAGGGTGGACTCCTTCTGAATGTTATAGTCAGCTAGTGTGCGACCATCCTCCAGTTGCTTACCAGCAAAGATAAGTCTCTGTTGGTCAGGTGGAATCCCTTCCTTGTCCTGGATCTTGGCTTTTACATTATCAATAGTGTCGGAGCTTTCAACCTCAAGGGTAATGGTCTTGCCAGTGAGAGTTTTCACAAAGATTTGCATACCACCCCTAAGACGCAAAACCAAGTGAAGGGTGGATTCCTTCTGAATGTTGTAATCAGCAAGTGTGCGCCCATCCTCCAGTTGCTTACCAGCAAAGATAAGCCTCTGCTGGTCTGGTGGGATCCCTTCCTTGTCCTGAATTTTTGCTTTCACATTGTCGATGGTGTCAGAACTTTCCACTTCAAGGGTGATTGTCTTCCCGGTAAGAGTCTTTACAAAGATCTGCATACCACCCCTAAGACGAAGGACCAAGTGGAGCGTGGACTCCTTCTGGATGTTATAGTCTGCCAGGGTGCGTCCATCCTCGAGTTGTTTACCAGCAAAGATCAGCCTTTGCTGGTCTGGTGGGATCCCTTCCTTGTCCTGAATTTTAGCCTTTACATTATCAATGGTGTCAGAGCTTTCCACTTCAAGGGTGATTGTTTTTCCAGTGAGTGTTTTAACAAAGATTTGCATCTATTGGATCAAAGAAAACGCCAAGAAAAATCTATTTAGTCAAACAACTTTCTACAAATCATATAAATATATTCTTAATTAATAGATGGAAGTATGATCAATCAAAGTACCATCCAAAACAGAGTTTGAAAGTTAACCTTACACCGAATTCCAGAGATCTGACAAGATACGGAATTCCACAGGCCAATATAAATGAAAAACTGGAAACAGTTTTCTAGAGAAGCAATCGAACATAAAAATATACTCCAAAAAATCTACCGTCAACGATTCGTATTCACAAATCATACGGAATTAAGATATTGAACCCATTTAACATCAACAAGATAGAGATTTTCCACCAGAGCTCCATAACACCGTTAATCAAAACAACAGTAGTACCATAACACATCGAAGACTAAAAACAAATCCAAAAAACAACTAAGTGATAAAATACCGAGAGATCTACAATTAATTAGAACAAGTAATAAGGATAAAAAAAGTGAAGCGTAACCCTAATTCCTAAATTAACCGAGGTAAAATCAAAGGCCCTAATTTAATCTAACAAAAAGCAGCGAAAGCATTAATTCAAAAACGCTTAATCTAATTGATAATTAAAAAAAAGGAAAGACAACGAAAGAACAAAAGTTCTAGTTCTAAAATCACCTTGGCAGGGAAGTTGACCAAAGCCTTTATAGAATTAGCCTAGGGTTTTCTGAGAAAGGTGAGGAGACGAGGCCAATACCTCGCTATATAGTGATGATAGGTGTTTAAATGACAATAATGCCCAAATTTCCAGCCAACAGATTGGCACCACGTCTTTAATCTCACTGTCCTTACCTGGTCCACACGCCATGATTAGCTCCTCCATTCCGTTGGCTAATGGCGTGAGGATATTATCTGGGCGTGGGCTATCGCACGCTCCTTTAAAACGAGTGTGCCTCACGCTCATTTATCTTTTGGACATTTTTAGTCTAATTTTAACAATTGAACGTTATTTTTGTAAAATTAATACATTTTGAAAAAAATATAAATTGAGATTCTTATAAAATCATTATTTGAAGTCAAATATTGTTATAATATACTACAAAAATTATATTGTTAAATTAAACTAATTTATCATGATTTATAGGCTAATTGAAAATCTTTTGGCCATATAATAAATTTAGGATTGAAAATTTTCATTAATGCTTATTCTTGCCTAAATTCTCAAATAAAAAGAATGTTTTAAAAACTTTTGGAAGATATATTTTCAATATTAATAACTCTAACGATTTAAATGATTATAATATTATGTGTTCACATTTCTTGATTCCAAAGCAACTCAATTATCACTTCCTTTGCGTGTACATTAGTTGTTGGTATAGCTTTAGATCATTGCTTGGAATCAATGGCCATTGGCTACTTAAATGGTTGTTTAATTAATTTCCATGTCTTCCCAAAAACAATGCAAAACCACGCAACCCTGTTTCACAAAGGAGCGTGGCGTGTTTTACATGTGATTGGATAATCCCTAGCGGTTGGCATCAGATGCTTCGGCCGTTGCTTTTCTCTAACGTAGTCTTCTAATAGCCAACTCGATAATTAACAAATTAAAAATAAATATACAAAAATATATAATTTACCCCTTTTTTAAATGAAAAAAAAACTATTTATTACTCAAGTATGCAGAAGGTGCATGCCTATGTTATTTTCAAAGTTATTCTCTCTTTATAAATTTACTCCCTCAAATCCTTTTTAATATATAAAATTATTAATATAATTATAAAAATTTATTATAAATTAATGTCAAAGACACTTCCAATTCTTTTTTAAATTTATTCATAATTTTAACGATTATAATTAATATTAATAATATAATATAATTCTTAAATTATAATAAAAAAATATTTCATCAAACCTATTTTACGTTATACATATCATGCAAATAATATTTTTTTATTGTTTAATTTTAATTATATAAGTGTTTATGACATATCAAGATTTTAAACTTCATATATTTGCAAATCATTCAATCAATATGTCATAAACTTGTGGTCACGACCTCGTTCGTATGATATTAATTCATTTTAATTAGAGATTAATATTTTAGATATTTATCGATATTTGTCTAAAAACTCGAATTCAGATAAAATTAGTGAATACTATTCATCTTATAAGTTGAGCCAAAAGATCCCACTTTAACTATTATTTATCTTTATATATAAATAATACGTGATCAAATCAATTTTAACATATAAAATATAATTAATTTCGTATTCATATACTATATAAATAATATATATTTACATTGAATTCGATCATAATGTCTCAAATTAAAAGGTTATAATGCACACTAACACAAGCATATGGTAAATTATTAACTATATATATTATTATATAATTTATCATCATTTAATCATATTTAAAAAATAATTTTTTAACTATTAATTTATATTAATATCTTAATAACGTGATTCTTATTTATCTAAACTAATATTGTTTTATAATATTTATCAAAGATGTTCAATATTTTTATTATATAATATTATTTTTCAGTTAATATCATTTTTATAAAAAAAAATTTGATATTATCTTCATTTAAATACATGATAAAATAACATAAAAAGTATATATATATATATATTTTTTATATTTTTTAGGATATACTTTAGCACAAAATTTAATATATAC
Organism: Trichilia hirta; assembly: GCA_035221805.1. Lineage (NCBI taxonomy): Eukaryota > Viridiplantae > Streptophyta > Magnoliopsida > Sapindales > Meliaceae > Trichilia > Trichilia hirta. The sequence goes on along the minus strand of JAWDEX010147550.1, from coordinate 15,747 downwards.
AAAAAAGAGATCCTTTTATCCTTTAAATTATAAAATGTAGGCCTTTTTCATTGACTCTATAAAACCTTTCTCAACGACTCTATAAAGAGCTCATTCAATAAATAAAAGAGAATGATTATTTTGACTGATTAAGAATATATTTAACTGTGAATAGAATACCCGTTCTCATCAGCTTAAAAAATCTTACTTTAAAGACGTTAAGTGGAGAACCCCACTCCAATAATTATAAATGAAGAACCTTAAATAAAAAACGACGACCATAAATGAAAATTCCCCTAAAGGGTGCAAATACTATATTCAAGATTCCTGCAGTATTTAGGTGTTCAAATACTAACAAAAAGAAAAAAAAATTTCATTAACTTATAAATTCATGTTGACTGCTGATATATACTCATAATTATATAATGACACTCAACAGTAAAAAAAAAAAATTCAGATCTCTTAATTCCAAGACCCATAAATTCTCATTAAGCCAGCCCCTATACTTAAGTTTAGGGGCATTTAATTAAAAGAAAGCATTTAATTGTAAAACCAATAATTACCTTCTAAGGATTGGTGTCCGTCTACAAAAATTGAATAGAATGACTTCACCCTCTTTCCCAAGAGCAGGAAAGCAATCATTTAAAAAAGGGCGAGTAAGATTAATTTTTGTGCATAAATAAGCAAACGTCCATAATAATAATAATAAGTCATGAATACCATTTAGCATTGACACGTTTGCAGTTGTTAAATATTTCTTTTTATGTTACCCAAATCAAACAATCAGTATGAATATTCCAAAATTTATGCATTTCTAACCCAAATCAAACAATCAGTATGAATATTCCAAAATTTATGCATTTCTAACTCACTAGGTAAAATTCTGCTTCTCTATTTACTCAGAATTTCTCTCTTTAAAATATGAAATTTTAGTGACTGACTGTATCATTTTGGAGCAAATTACGAGACTTTTTAATCCTAATTTATTTTTTTGTATATTTTATTAGAATTTTTTCTTTTTTCCTATTTCACCATAAATTTTCATAGACTCTAAATTTTGGTATTTCTCTTCGTCAAATTCTCTTGAATTCCGGCTATTTCCCCCCTTTTTTCTCATAATTCTCTGTCAATTCTTATATCTAAGAATTCCATTTTATAAGTCTCGCAAGAGTAGGATAGAAATCAAACTCAAGAGATTAAATTAAATTAATCTTTCATAAGTAATTTTTTAAACTAACTCAACTTGTATCTCTTTTAACACTAATCTACCTTACCATGTGTCACTTTCTCGAGTCAAGGCACATCGGCAAGTTGACTCTCCTGAATTGATCCACTTTCTGAGCCTACAGAAGTCTCAATTTTGGTAGCGGCAAATTCCTCCGAGCTCAGTTTTTCTTTTATATTTATTTGGATGTTCATCCATCTCATTTCTTCAACAGGGCTTACGTTGACTTGAGAAGTGACGACAATACTTTCAACGGGAGCATAATTGCCGCCGCATTTTCATCCAGCATTCATTCATTGCTCCTTTTGTCAATATTACATCATCAATACTTTCAGAAGTATTATTAAAATTGTTCATAGCTCCTTCAGCATAATCTATTGGGCTGATTGCCGCTTCGTAACACGCCGGAATACTAGCCATTTATTGCATTTCCTAGTAGCAATTCAGCAGTAAGCTCGAATTAGTAGGTGTAGGAAAAATTTAACCATTTTGCCAAAGTACTATCAGCACAGTAAAGAAACGGAAATACAATTTCTGCAAGATAATTGTGCAAGCAGAGCAACACCCCAGACTATTTTCAACATATATCTAAGCATGAGCATCAAATAAAATCAAACCAACCTCCAGCAGCCATTGCATGCATTCGATATATATGCAAGCATGCAATAATCCAGTGCAAGAGTATGAAATCATGCCATCAACGTGGCATACAATGACATTTAATCATGCAATTTAGCAATTTTCAGGCTCAACTTTGACATACAGATCAACCACGTTTGGAGCTCAATTTTAGTGTATACATATGAGCAGAACATAAAAAACAACTGTGCCAACATTCCAATATCTTCTTCCACGCTTCATAAAGCAAAATTATGCAATCATTCCAACCCACATCTGACATATACGTGTATAATAATACCTAGCAAGTATGCAAGCAATTTTTTCGATGTGTAATCAACAATGACCATGCCAAAGTTTAATCAAAATCATATAGCTTTCTGTCACATAAATCAACGACATTTGGGCCCAAATCAGTAGCTGTAGGAAGCTCAAACCAGAAACAATAAGCTTATGAAGCTATTGAAAAATTTAATTATCAGATGAAGTCCAGCATGGCCTGTTTCATAAAACAACCAGTATCTATTGCATGCATTCACCATACTTGTGAGCATGAACTAATTCAACGCATATAGGAACAGAAACATGGAATAAAGTTCTACAAACAATCCATCCCTCTTTGCGACATGTATATGAATAATAATACCCAGCATGGAGGCACGTAGTTCTTTCATGCATTCAATATATACCTACAACAATCATGCTTAATTTCAACATGCAAATCAACAACATCCAACAACGCGAACAATGCTGCTTTTAACATGTGTGGGCAACAATGTTCTATACAATTATGAAATAATGCATGAAGTCATGCAATAAAGTATTCATGCAAGAAAAACTTTAACAAAGTACGATGATTAACATATGGTTAGTATTTATGATTGAAATTAATTAAAAAGAATAAAGTGTTTAAATACTCCCCTGGCTTAAGAAATAAATTGCCATTCAGGGTAGTTGCGCGTCTCCACTTGTTTCCAGTTTTCATCCTTGACTACTATGAATTTTTTCTTTTTCACTAGCTCAATATCATCATCCTGTTGACTTTCATCTTCTAGCCAAAAATGCATGATTGTCACTTTCTGCTCAATGAACAAGAAGATGGTCCCGTAGATAGACGCTTCATGCTTTCTTTCTCCTTGGACTTCTCGTACTGTATCAAAAGTTTTTCTTAGGAAAAATTGCCGGATTTGCCAAGATTCTTAAATAACTGTTCTGAGGTAACAAGTTGGTCTTTCAGAACAAATGGTCATAAAGACGAATAAAAAAATCAAAACAATATCTCAAGCGCGACAGAAGCTTTCCTTAGCCAAATAGACAAGCTGTATACACCTTATCTTGGCTCGTGTTCACACATAAGTCAGCACATCTTCTTTCATTTTAGGACCTGACTTATCACTGTTTACCACTGAACTAGTCTCTAAAACACGCGCATCATCTGCGTCATTCCCTAATTCATCAAAACTTCATGACCTTTCAGTAATGCCATCATTACCTAGATCAAGAAGAACCACTATCCAAACTTAAGTGAAGACTGTCCGAATCAAAAATCAAAACCACCAAGGATTTAAAGAAAATATAGCATGTGCTGCAGCCCTAAAGCATCAACAATAGCAGTTCAAATACGGCAACAAGATGATATAGGAAAAGGAGCGCTGGAAGTGCTGAATAGCAGAGCACACAGTGGTAAACCAACATTAAACTACTACTGAAGGTGCAGTGGTGCAAAGATAGAAGCAAACTAGTGGAAAATCGCTTGCCGAATTTATCCGTTGCTTTTTTCTACTTTGAATTCTGCTGTCTTTGCACTGTAGGATGTTAAATGGAATGGACATCCTTCTTCTTCTCTTCTTTGTCTTGTTTTTTCAAAGATTGAATTATAAGGCAAGTCGTATTGGCTCCATCTGAAGCTTCTCCTGAAGCTTCGGCTTACTTCTTCAGCTCCATCTGAAGCTTCTCCTACTCTTTTCCCCATACTTCAAGTTCCTCCTCCATCTTCATCATCTCATCTTTCTTTTTCAACGACTCCTTAATGTTAAAATCAATTTTTCATCAACTTGCAGCTGCCGCTATCTCCTCAGCTACTTTCTCTGGCATCTACTTCCGTCTATAGCAGTCAAATCTGTTACAGACGCCTGAATTCATGGTATTGTACACCAATAGTAGCAATGCCATTTTACAAGACCCTGGTACCTTGGAAATTTCCTGCATCAAATCTTCCTCAGGTATAGGAGCAAAAATGACATAAAGAAGTGGGCCAGAGCCTACAAACAAATGCAAATGAAGAAGTTTATGTGGGACGCTGACTCCAGTCATGGAGGAAAGAAACAAGCTCGTGGAGGTGAAAGAGCCATGTTCTGTGAAGTGAAAGAGCCACGTTTCATGGTATCATCACGTCTCTTTTGCCTACAGTATAAAAAATTCCATTGCTTCTTTCCACTTTCCGGCTCCATTAGTTTTGTTTGAACATTCGTGGCTTTCTTCCAGCGTTTTATTCACACTGAATAGATTTTCCCTTCCTAGTGCATCTGGAACCACCTTCATTGTCTTTGTATCCCTTAGCCCCTCCTCAACAGAAAACCTTATTCCATTTGCTTATATTCGACAAGAATCGTACAGTCTCTCCTCTTTTATACTACTGGAAGCTCCAAACATCTCTTCTTCTTTATCCCTCGCGTCATGCTTTCGATTTTGACGTAATAAAACTTTTCAGGTCAGGAAATAAACTCCATCTAGCTTCAATTTTGATGCATTTTCCCAGGTCAAAAACAGTGAAGGACTTCCTACATTCTTGCTTTAATCCAGCAAAATTCATCTCAGTGAAACTCCCTTGACTCAGCAAAAATTCTTCATGCTGAAAACTCGGTATTGGCTTTCACAAACTTCTCTTTGCCATTTTAGCAAGCAGCGTCAACGCTTTTCCACTTTCTTTTTTCGTCAGTATCTTCCTTTGCCTCTGATTCAGAGTTCTCTAGAATATGCAAGTGCACGGGCAACTACTGAGAACTCTCTATTAATTATCATTGTCACATTTCTCGGGTTTCCCCTAGAACAAACTCTATTTTCAGTTCCATACAAGCATTGGCGTTGCTAACCACAGACTCTAGCAAGCTTCAGTTACTTATTTGCGCAAAGTCAGCACAGCCTTGATTATCGTCCTTCAATTTAGCTGATGGTGAATAAATCCTTGGCTCCATTCTCTATCCATCAGACTTCGATCCACTCTGCAATAGCCAACCAACTGCAAGGAAAACTGCGGCTGTCCTCGTCAAAATTTGCTGCCACACAACGCAGTTGATATCCCTTCAGTCCACCGAGCAATGTAATGCTGTAAGAGAAACTTTAGAAAAACTCCTTCAATAATAAAAACAATTATATCAAGCAGAAAGCTCGTCCGTTTGTTTTCTCTGCCATCATAACCCGTTCTTCCTTGCAACAATTGCTTTTATCTTCTCTGGATCTCTAAGTACTGTTCCTGCTGAACTGCTGTAGTTCATTGGCTTCTGGAGCATTACTCACCGAAGCAACGGCAAAACTGAGAGTTGATTCACTTGAAGCACATGCCTGCTCGTGGGATGATAAATATAGAGCCAACAGAGCTCCCAATTCCAGTGCTTACAAGAGTTCTAAATGTCTTCGGAGCGGCTTCTTTAGCTTACTTGTGTACTTTGGCTAATCTGCATATTCTGGGAACAAAGAGGGCGCAACATATTTGAATCATGTGTACCTCTCAAATTTGAAAGACTGCTTTCCTAGAGCCCTCGGCAAGTTTTGTTTATTTTTTCATGAGAAAGGATCAAAGAAACAAAACAACCTTTAGCCGTTATAACATAATACTATTTTAGTAATCAGAATTGATTGACAAAAAGAAAACATATGGCAAAAGTACAACAGACTTCCCTGAATTGATTGAAGAAATCATGAAAAGATTCCTTCTCCAAATCAGCAAGACTCGTGGTCTTCTTTCTATTTCAGATTGTGTATGGAAGGTACAAAAGAGTCATCAGATGTCATAGCACTCTGCTGGTGAATCTCGACAATGGCTTGATCCACCAAAATCTGTTGCTCCGAAGATGAGCTAGACTTTGTTCATACCCAGCATCATCAGCTTAGTTCCAATCACCCAGACGCAACTGCAAATTATCATAGTGTGTTGGGGGTGAAAAGCCAGACCACTGTTTAGGTAAAATTCTGTCGGCCACACGTTAGCATCCCAGCACCTATGATGAGACACCGAAGTCAATGTGGAAAATAAATTTTGTGACCGATCCGTTATCGCAATGCTAACGCCACCGTTGGGCAAGTCAAGCTTCGCCTACACGAAAAACAAATTTCATGACCAACCAAGAGGTCGTAATACTGACATCAGATAGGAACACCCGACTACTCTGTTACAGACCAGGTTACCTTGCTTTCGCCGGATCAAAGGCAAAATTCCGAGGTCAACGAAAAAGAAAAGTGCACCGATAACCGAATGGATAATGGCCCCGTCAATATCAAATCTAATTAAAAATGAGGACATTAAAAGAAAATCAACGGAAACTTGAGATTATTACTGTAGAATGTGGTATTATATTTAAGATTTCTTACGGTGCAAATAATTATTACATCGACTTAAGCTTATAAATACTACTTATGCAGCAATTTATTATCTGACGATTGTATGCACGTCTTTCTAATTAACGTCGACTATTTTCATTTTTCGATGCTCATATGTACGAAGGCTTAAAATATAGTCTTACTCTAACGTGAAAGGGGTTGAATAATAAACAAATAAGCACTTTACTTCTGTTCCTAAGATACTCTGTTTTTTAATCTAAATACCATCTATTTTTTTAATTTTAAACTTAATTTAAATATTAAAATTTGTACGTTGGGAAACTAACATTACTTCTAGCTTTTTCTCCATGATTTCAAGCGATTGAAAAATAGATATTGCAGTGCATTTACTAGCTTGGGAGGAGCTCACCAATTGCTCTATTGACAACGTAAGGAAGAATTTACGTGGTATTTGAAATTTTTTGTTTAGAAAATTTTATCTATCAACAATTGGGACTATATGTGAAAAATGAATAAGAACAAAAAAATATCACCCAAATACTTAACCTATTAAAGATGACCGTTAATAATTAAAATTATTATCCTCAAAAATTCGAATAATTGAAGATTCAAAAATTTAAAAACTTTAAATGACGTCCGAATTTATCGAAATAGAGTTTTGCTAGTAATCTTTGCGAACATAAATAATGTGAAAAAAAAGAGGTTATTTATAGGTAATTTATAGGGGTTTTAAAATAACATGGCCAACTCTGACCATTAGATTTCATTACCCTAAATTTTACCACGTCAGTAGATAATAATGAAGCTCTCCCAAAGTTACATTGTCATAAGAACTATCCATTCAAGAAGTAATACTTTAGTATATTTACAAGATTCGAAATAACGTATTTAAGTATTGCATCCTTTCAAAAATGACAGGATCTAAAATGGCACATGCAAAATTATTTTGTTCAAAAGTTGTAAATTTTGAAATTCAAATAGTATCAATAACAGGAGAAAGCTCGCAGTAGAAACTATTTTTACGTCAAAAAATTACAAATTTTTACTAAAATTTTGTTTCAGTAGAAATTTGAGGACTCATGTTAAGGTGAAAACCTAGAGCACTACTCAAAAAAAATCTCGTTGACATCACAAAAGTATTTCTACACTTATTACAAGATACTAACATTAATACGAAAAAAAAATATCCTTTAATCGACCTAGGATCGCGATGCTAGCGATACTAATGGGCAAATTAAGTTTCACTTACGTGAAAAACAAATCCCCGTGACCAACTTAAAAGTTGTAATGTTGACACCAAATGGGGACACTTAGTTATCTTGTTACAACCTAGGTTGCCTCTAGTTTTCATCAAATCGAAAGTAAAATTTTGAGGCTCGCAAAAATGAAAAGTATGCCAATAACCAAGTTAGGATAATGACCTCGCAATTATATTAAATACAACTAAAAATGTGGACGAAGAAAGAGAATTACAAAAAAAGGTAACTACAAATTATTATTATAGTATATTTAAAATTTTGTATGGCATAAATTGTTGCCTAAATAGTTATTACTTTGACTTAGGCTTATAAATAATAATTGCAAGGTGACTCATTATTCAATGGTTGCACAAATCATTTTGACAACCGTTCATCATTCCCATTTTCTAATGTCTTACATGTATAAAATTTGAAAAATGTAGTATCAATCATTATAAATATTAATCTCATTTTACGGTGAAAATATTTTATTGTTGTCAATATTCCTAAAATTATCTGTTTTTTTATGTAAATAACACTTTTGTTTTCTTTATTTCTAAAATTAATTTAAATATGGAAATTTTTAACGAAAAATTGACATCACTCTTAATTTTTTTTTTATTTTTTTTTTTTAATTTTCATATTGTTGGAAGGTGCACATTGCAGCGCATTTACCGACCTAAGAGGAGCCTTATCAACTGTTCTACGGATAATGAAAGAAAAAATCTACGTCATGTTTGGAGTTTTTTGTTTAGAAAATTTCGATCATTGACATAGCGAAAACATGATCATTTGATGAGCTAATTGACACAGCACTTTTCGAGAGCCCGGCAACTCTTTTTTAAGACATTTCATCGAATAGCTTCTTAACAATCTTGACTTTCTTTCTCTTGGCGTTTCCATCTAAAGGCTTCAAGACATCAACACTTCTCCTTTTTTCTTAAAACCATTGCTTATAGTATAGCACCGACTTTCCTTAATATTGAAAGAAGATAAAGATGTTCATCGTCAACTGGCTTCCACGAACTCTATACGAACTTCCCGCTACTGCCGGTCCTCCCTTACACCCATGACAGTGATGATCATTGGTTTCGAGCTATGAGTCTGGAACGGCAGATGACAACGACTAACAGGTGGTCGGAGCTTTCTGGCGGCTGTAATTGTGGTCTAAATTGCGATGGAAAATAATACACCAATGATCGGAGCCGCTCAAGTTCAGCTACCCTGTTTGGCCGAATTCATCAATACTCTAAACTCTTCGTTGGATTCGGAGTGTTGGCTGGATTATTCGGAGTTGAAACACTTGCTTTGCCCTGCGGTGGCAGGGAATTGTCTTCAGTGATGGTGGTGGTACAGCTGTCATTGTGAAATTTGTTGCAGTCTTCAAAAGTTTTTCTTATCTCTATCAGTGTTGTTCCGTATATTACAGCAGCATTTAGGCCGCCAGGCAGGCACTTCTCTTCGAAAAGTCAAGGCATATTCCTCTTCTTTCTTTCTTCCCTTACCATGTGTCAACCATTCCCTCCATCTTTTTTGCTTCCTTTCCTTTTTTTTGGAGTTGTTTCTTCTGTATACAGTACTTCCTCCTTTCGTTAAAAATAAATCACAGCAATTTTTTCTTTTCTTTCGAAATCACGTATAGCAATTTGAAACTTTTCCATAGCTATTTTTCTTCTCTGAAGTAATCTTCAATTACTATGACACTAATTATTGTTCGCCAACCGTTGACTCCCACGAAATGCAGAGTCTTAATTTTTTGTTTCGAGAACTAGTCGTGAATTTAATTTAATTTATTTTATTTTATAGCTCCTAATTGAATTCATCTTTAATTACGGAGCTTTTTGTTCTGTTTCACCTCATTTTGACGTATGACGCCAAGTGTTGACTCCTCTTTTATGTTGATAGTCAGCGGTGAATTTATTTTTTTGTAAATACTACTACTGAAAAAAAAATAAATAAGAGAGAAATATTTTACGTGATTCAGTCTCTTGGGATCGACAAAGAGAAATCGAATCAATCATGGAGGAAAATCGAACCAAACGATTCAATTTAATAGGGGATTTTATTATTAAATAATATCTCTTTTTTACAAAAATTAAAGGAAAAACATTTATGCATATCGTCATAAATTTTTATTGCACTTTGCTGCAAATATCTCCAAATATTTGCAGTATGAATTTTGTTAAACTAGTTCTCTTAGAGTACTTATTAAAATTTCTATATTTATTATTTTTAATAATTATTAGTATTTAATATAATAATTAATAAATATTTTTTTATAAATTTTAATTCGTTAAAAATTATAACTTATCAAATATAAAATTTTTTTCAAATGCCTTGTTAGCAAAATCCCTCATAATATTTCTTTTTATCAATTCTCTCAAAAATCTATTTTCTCCAAATTTGAGAGAATTTAAAATCCATTTTCTCCTTTGGTAAGATCTCTATTTTATTGGGACTACAAATGTTGAATAGGAATCAAATTTAAAAAAATTAAATTCAATCAATATTTTACACAAATTTAACTTCTATCTCAATAGTATATATTTTTTTTTTTTTCAAATAGTAATCTAGCTTTCTATATGTCACTGCAGAGTTTGATTATATTCTACATATAGACCCTTTCGGATTGATCTACATTTTGAACCTACAACATGTAATATAACTTTTATAGATTTAAGATTGATGGAATTGATAATAGATGAGACTTACAAATTAATTATAAATCTTTAATTTAAAAATTAAGTGATTCATATGTTTTTATAAAACGATTTCTTTATATGATTGTAAATTTTAATAAGATATAGCAAATTAAATAATTATTAATTATTTAAAAATCATAAAACTTCATACTAAAAGTATATATTTATCTCCAAATATAAATTTTTCTTGTAATTATTGGGATAAAAGTCTAATGTTCATTATAATATGATTCATTATAAACGTACGTGATATCCATTACAACGCTATCAATAATTACCATCAATAGATTATAATATCGGTCTACAGTAGGCAAATTTTATTATTGTACGAAATTCAAATACCTCGTTATAATATATTATACTCACATAGATAATTAGGGAATAGGTAAAAAAAAAAAAAAAATATAGTCATAAGGATAAAAGTATATGAAAATAAGTTTATTGTCATATTTATGTTTAAATTTAAATTATAATTATAATTTAAAATTTTTTAGTATTATAATAAAAAATAAATACTTTTAATATATAACATATTAAAATTAAAATTTTACTTTTGACCTAATTTAGATTTAAGATTAATTCAATTAGTAATCTCTTGATCCAGATTAGTGATCATCATTAAAATCATTCCTAATTATTAAAAACAACAAAATTTTTGTAAGCACAATATTTATTTTTAAACATTTATAAAAGTAAGATATCAATTTAAATTTAAAATTTAAATTAATCAAAATATATCGATTTGAATTTATTTCAATTAAAAAATTAATTCAAAAAATTTTAAATTAACAGAATGATCACTTTCCATTTAAATTTAAATTTAAAACTAATTTAAATATATTAATTTGAATTTAATTAAATTTAAAAAGTAATTAAAATTTTTTAAAACTAATCTAATCATCAATTTAAATTAAATCAAATTGAATATGTCCACACCTAATTTTGGCACTTGGTTTTGCCTTTGGCTTCTTCCCCGGTGCTTCAAGGAAAATGCAAATTAACGAAGGCGAAAATGGGGTTTTCACATGGAAGGGACAGCATAATCTTTTCGTAAGTTTTTTTTTTTTTTTTTAACCACCACCCCAGTTTCAAATCGGCTTTAGCAGCAAGTCAAACACAAAGAAATTGGTGGATCGGTAGCTTCCAAGGTAATATCCTTGGAGACAAAGTTTTTGTTTAGTTTAAATATTTAACTTTCGATTTTCAGTGGCTATGTTCCTTTAAAAGTATTGTTTTGGACAGAATTTTTTGAAGAGAGTTAGATGTGATTATTTTAAGGCTATTTTAAAAAATAGTCACATTATTTTTTAGAAGAAGGAAAAATGATTATTTTTTTCTTATTTTTAAATTATTCAACACGGCTTTACAATGAAAGATTTTATTAGTTTAGATACAAAGGTATTTGGTAAAAGTATAGGAGTAAAATAGTAATTAACTATTGAAAGAATGTCGTTATTGTTAGAGCTTTAAAAGGATAAACTTCACGCAGCCTCATATGTTTGGATAAATATTAATTTTCGATTAGGCTTTTGTAAATTAACACTGACATTCATTTTTTCTTTCTAAAAAAATTAAAGATAAAAAAATCCTCAAAATATTGTAATAATTTTTTCCTCTCTCTCTTTCAGTTTTTCCCTTAATTCAAAAAATTATTTTGCTTATATTAGAAAAGACCAAATTACAAGCTTTTGATAATAATAATAATATTTTTTAAAAATATTAAATTATTTGAGCTTTTATTCTATATTTCTACTAATGTAAGTTTCAAAACTTTGTTTATTAAAATAGTTATATAATTTTTTACTAAAAATTACTTATAATAGTTAAACAATAATTATCTTTTATTACAAATTACTTCAAAAATTTATACTTAAAAGATCATACAAACAAATTAAAGTTCATATTGAGGAAATTAGGGTCAATTTTGGATTTTATTATTTTTTTAATCAAGATTTTGTGATGATTTGCACTATAGATAAAAAGTGTAAAAATTTTGTAGAGTTCGAAGTTACTCAATTGTCCATCATGCTGGAATGTAGAGTTAGGTATGTTGATGTCTATTAATAGAAAGACACCATTTTTACTCTCCGACGTTTTTGGAAACAACAAATGAATACATGGTTTGATTAATTTTAACACGTTCATCTCCAACGTCATAAACCAATGCTCACCATTAACAAATTGATTTGTGTAGTCAACACTCTTAACATAAACCAGCACGACCAGATAAATACTTCCAAACGCTATCATTGGCTCATAGCCACCGCTTCGATCAACCACACCATTTGAATATGACGACATCAGCCATCAAACCCCAGCCGCATCAACGTCCCAGATTCGTCAAAATTCGCCCACGCATAGCCAAAATCACTTGCAGCTCCACCTTTTAATCTGCCGTCCCCAAACTGATGAAGTTCACCATTCACCACTTGAATTTGCTATCATGTGCCAGGATTTTGGTCTAAAGGGGAGATTTCTGCTTTGTTAGAAATTTGCCAAGCAAGTGTGCTCGATTTTCAGACTTTTGCGTTTGAGAAATATACGAGAATGCGGTTAGCGCAAGAAAATCCAATTGTGTGTTTGCTTAAATTGGTTTTCGATGATACAAATTTAAAGGTTTCAACTGTTAAAGAAAGAGGTTTCTTTTTAAGAATTCTAGGATTCAGTGTCTGTCAGAGGGGTTTTCATCAGTTAAAGAGAAATTGGGCGTCAGAAATTGGGTTAAATTGGTATATGCATTTAATCAAACCCTTCTTGTGTTTTTCGTTTTGAAGTTTTTCACAGCAATCAAATTAGTTGTGTTTCAGGCAATTGCAAGGAAAGCATTTCCTGGAATTTTTTTTTAACTTATTTGTAACGAAAGTAAAAACAAAAGGGCAGACTTCGTCTAATTTCATTAACAAGGGTACGAATGTAATTGAATTTTATTACACTAACAGTCATAACGTCAGGATGAGTATGTTACGATTAACCAAAACATGTCTTGATTTGTTGGATAATTGGATTGGTTTAAACTCAGAATATAATTTAAAAATTAAAATTAATTTAAATTTATATATAATATTAAAAATTTTAAAAATATTATATTATTTAATAACAAAATTGATTTATAAAAATATTTATTTATTAATTATTTAATAATAAATAATTTATTTTATATTATTAAATATTAATAAAAAATATTTTATAAATTAAATTTAAATTATAATATTTAATTAAAAAATGTGTGATTTATGAATAGCAAAAAATAAATAATATTAGAATAAATTATTTATATCCCAAATAATAATATACAATTGAATTCATGTTATATTTATCAAATCAAATAAATAATTTTATTAATATTTTTTATTTAATAATTTTATTAATACAATTTATTTTAATTGATTTAACTCGAACCAATCTAAAAACCAATTGGATACTTCTTAAAAAGAAAGGCAAATACTTTTATAACTTTCAAAAATATTATTTATTTTTTCTATTAGAATATTTGTGATAAATATATTTTATAATTTTTTAAAATATCATTTATTTTATTGTTAGAATTATTGGTGGCTAAATTTTTTTTAAAAAGAAAATTTAATGCACAAATAGAATTCATTTTTTGACAATTTAAATGGAGCTCTTGATTTTGGCTCAGGTTAGTAAATTTGTTGGTGACACGTGTAGGTACTTGAAATTTGAAGAAAAGAGTTAGGAGTAAAGACGATATTTTGATGTATAAACTCTGATACTTAAGTTAGATACAAAGTCAAAGATATAAAAAGAGAAATTAAAAGGCAAAATTTAAAAAATAATATTTAGGATGTAGTATACCAATATGGAAGATCGAGTTGAGAGTATCTCAAGAGTTAAAAGAAGATTTTCTTAAAGTAAAAGGTCCAGAAGCCTCTTCTTTAGGATAATGAATGTCATATTTATAGTGACCTTGACATGTGTGTCATTAAAGAACAGAGGTTCGATTTAACAATGGATAATACATTTAGGCAGCTAACAGATCATTTTATAATCATGTTCTACTTGAATAAGATAATGCAATAAATACTTTTTACATAGTTGGTACAGTGCATTAAAACTTTAATGTGATGGGATATTTTGTCAATGTTTGAAAATTACATATTACTTGCCTCATCGATCTTCCTATTTTTGATGGCAGAGGGTTAGGGTTGGCTTGGTATTCTTGGGCCTAAAAGGGTCAGGTAGTGGACTTACAGTTTTGGGTTGCTCGAATCTAGTTCATTAGTAAATTGTTGTCTCGCTTTCACATGTATTGAGGCGAGAAAGTAGCCTTAATAAAATCTCTTAATATGAGTCTTTAAGTTTTTGTTGTTGCAAAAAAATAGTAGAAATATGCTTTTAATCTTTTGTTTCTGGCACAAATTTTCACATCTAGAATAATTTGAATTATCTATGAGAAATTTGAACTGCTAATGGATGCATTTATTATAATCGCATTGTTTTACAAGCTATCATTTTTAAAAAGACATAATTGTTACTTTATTTTCATAATATCATCACGTGTAATAATAAGAATAGCCATATTTATATTTGCGGGTTATTTTAGGCATCTCATTATTTCTTAGTGATGTTGCACAAGCGGGACTGTTGAATCACTATTTTGAGATTTGTCATATCGTTCAACTGTTCTTAGACTGGCCATAAATACTCAACAATTTCTTATTTTTCTCCTATTTTTGCATAACAATGCCCTTTGCACTATAATATTTCCCAAGCCAGTTGTCTTTATTTAACTTTTAACATTCTTAAATCTTGATTTATATATTCGAGCAACTTCATTCAGTGAAAATATATATTTTTTTCTTTCTTATTATTTTACTTTATTTCCTATCTTTATAGTTGATTATAACATATTAGTGTTGAAGCGAAGGGGTGTAAGGTTTGTTTATTTAAGTCAAATGTATTATGATAGCATAGTGACCAAGAATAGAATCACAGTACGGGGGTTGGGAAGATTAGTATTAAGTTAGGGATTTTAGAGACAACATCGTCTGTTCATCTCGGGAATTGCATTATAAATTTTAAATTTGACAATTTGACTCGATGTTATATGCCTATAAAAAATTAGTTCTAGTAGTAAAAATATAAAGAGAATATTCAGAGGCTAGTTGCTTTAGAATATTGTAGCAATTGACCTATAGTCCAGTTCTTTTTCCTTGGGGTTAAGTGATGGCTATTTTACAACAGCCTCTGTTGTTGGAGATATGCCCTAGAACTAATCGTGTCATATTGTTCAGGGCATTACTTTATTATATATATAAATTTGTAATTAATTGTAAATTTATTTATAATTAATAAAATGACATTTTATTTATATTATTTTGCATTTATATAGCTGTAATTTATTTTTATAATTTGATTATTAATGCAAAATGAGATCCCGTGATGTATTATGTGTCAAGACTCTATC
>JAWDEX010146788.1:0-23797 GCA_035221805.1 Trichilia hirta | reverse complement strand
CACCATTATTTGGATAGATGGCGACTCCATTTTTAAATTTTTCTTTACGTCAAATTTTGGACGACGTCAACAACTGGATATTACTATGGTCCAATACTTTTTGGCTAGGTCAAATTCACTAGTATCGGGATCAGCCACCAGATGATCCAAGTAATGATTCTTTATCACGAGATTAATCTATTCCTTCAAATAGAAATAATTTTCGATGTTATACCCATAACATTTGTAGTAATTGCAAAATCGACTACGAGGGATATCAGCCTTCTTAGATTTGATTGGGGTTAGCTCTGTCATATAGAGCCCATTCTCTTTGGCATAGAACAAGGTTTGTAAGAGGGGAATAGTTACTCGAGCAAAATTCCTTACGCCCACATAAGCCACTCGACTGGGATCTTTGCCTGAGGCAAACCTTTACCTAAAGTGTCGAGAATACCTGTCGCCCTTATCCTTCTAACTGGCATATTTGCATTTCCTTATCTCGCCCCTCGAGAAAAATGTCCCGTCATTTCGCTCATGGTAGTTCACCTTTTCCTTTTGTTTTCTCAGGAATATCTAGTCATCTATGTCCATATCATCAAATAGCTCCCTTCTAGCGATCTCATAAGTGATAACCAATCGCTTGTTAATAGCATATCATCCCTTCTTCACTCGAAACCCTCTTTTTAACCTTTCTAATACAATAGGGTAGTGAAAGGCTCCTAATTATATTACCTTCTCATGATACCTCGATACAAAATCCTGAAAGCTCTCAATGAGGCCCTACCGTAATAGTAAAAGGGTACTTGTATTGTGAGTGGTCTAGATGATGTCTTAAAATTCTTTTACAAAATTTTGACTTAACTACTGAAAACTCTCAATAATGACTTTAAGGAGGTTTCTAAACCACATCCTGGGTTGCCCTTCCAATGTTAATGAGAACAATCGGCATATTTGAGGCTCGTTTAATTCTTAAATATATATTATTTTTTTAAATATGTCCAGATGCAGGGTGTGGTCTATCTTTCCTCTATAGGGTGTGATCTACGGTATTTTAAACTTCTTGAAGATGGCTAACTCCAGTATATCCCTGGTGAAGGAGGAGTCACTGTATTTTTTTGCTTTAGAATTTTCATCCGTGTTCTTAATTAAACTTGCTTTTGCTCCCTCAATCCCAACTTTCTCCAGTATCTTTATTACACAAATTTTTATAATCTGCAGATCAGCAAGATGGGCACTGTAATTTCTAAATCTGATCTCATTGAGTTGCGATCGCAGGTCTACCTTTGTATATCTTAGCTTAACGTTGATTCTTAGGTTTACTATTGGGCTGCACTGAGTGGCAGACACTATTAGTTTATCATAACCATTTATTTCCATATTGGCATGGGCATTAGCCTTCCCCTTATCTTTCTGTAGACTGGTAAAACGAGTATTCTTGGTAGCAGCTCCCTCAATTGGATACTAGGCCTTTCGACCCTTTCTTTTCATGGATAGTCATCCATAACCTCTAAGGCTTCTGGTATAGTTTGGTGTCTCCCTTCGTCTTTTTATCGCTGAACTAACGTTTTTAACCTCGCAACCTCTCTTTCTAACTATTGATTTTTTTGTTCTAATGCAAGTATCTTTTAGTTATCCGTCTCGCTTCATTTTTATACTTCGTTGGCCCTCTTTTTATTTACTATAACTCACACCCTTCAGTTTTAATAATCACTCAACTTGCTGGACTTGCTATAGGATAATACTATATCTTGTTCTCGTCAGACATTTTTGTAGTCATCCCCTTTTCACCAATGCTGATAAAGCCTTCGGACTTCTCTTTTTGTACTTTCTTATAGAAACAATTGTGATTATATCCCACCATTTTTATACAGAATACTTTTCAAGTTTCTTATTTAGGCTTTTAGTTTCCCACATATGGCGCCAATTATTGATTTTTATGTTCCAACGCAAGTATCTTATCTTTTGGTTATCCGTCTCCCTTACATTTCTATGCTCCATTGGCCCTCTTTCCATCTGCCATAACCCACACTCTTTCGTTCTAACAGTCGCTCGACTTATTGGACCTACGGTAGGATGATCTTGTACCTCATTCTCGACAGACGATTTTATAGCTGTTCCTTTTTCACCAATGCTAACAGGGCCCCCGGCCTTCTCTATTTATACTTTCTTAGAGAAATGACTAAAATTATGCCTCGCCATTTTGTTCTATTTTTTGTTCTAGTAAGATAGGAAAAGAAAAGGATCCCCTGTTTATGTAGCAATTTCATAATTTATAAGGCCTTAGCACGTATAAGCATAGGAAAACGAGAGTCTAATTAGATAGAGTACGGCATGGTTACCTAGAAGGTCCTTTCACTACTTTTTTATGTCGAACTAGGGTGATGTAATAAATGCTTGCAATTTGTAAGATAAGATGCTTTTTAATGTGATAGGACGTTCAAGCCTTTTTTGGAAAATGCACCTGCTCTTCTCTTTTAATTTTCTCGTTTTTGGAATATTGAGATTAATTCGTCTCGATAATCAAAATACCAGTCAGGATACAAAGTGATTGAATCCGAGTCAGGTCGCCCGCATAACAATACTCGGAATCAAAAAAATACAGGATCGATAAAAGTCATCAATAATAGAAAAACTAAGTGTCCCTCTTCCAATACTCCTGTGGTTGCATGAAATAGCAAAATCACAGTTCACTAACCTCTTTGCGAAAATTATTAACTCATTTGATCAATCAAGCAAGAAAAAGTGTGCTCCTGCCATGGGAATTGCAATGTCAATGATTCTAGCAATACTATGTTGTATAACAGCAGCAAAAGTCGAAACTCGAAGGCTAGGTGTTATTCAAAGTCATGAATTGAACGGCAAACCTGATGAAAAAATCCCTTGAGCATGATTTGGCTTCTTCCACAACTTTTACTTCTCGGGGGATTTTGATGGAGTTTCTGAAATGAGCATTCCTTGTTTCTTCGTTGATCAGTTTCCTCCTTCAATGCTGAAGTACATGACCCATATTGTGATTGTGATTGGTGTTTTTGGATTAGGAACCACGGGAAGTGTTCTGTCGGCTTAACTTGTGGTAATAATCAATGACAGGAAATGCATACAAAATTGGTTGCAGGACACACTTAATAAGAGTCGTTTGGATAATTATTACTGGGTATTGTCTGCACTGGCTGCAGTAAATCTTGTTGTGTTCATTGTGGTCGGAATTTGGTATGCTTCCAAAGGGTCCACCTTCGAAAACCTGGAAGCGGCGGTGTTTGTAGAAACCGGAGAGCCTTTTGATGATAACCTTAAATATTGCTGTTGTTGATGAGGTGAAATTTGTTACAATTTCTGATCTCACAAGGGATTTCGTGTGTCTGTGTTTGTGGCTATAAGCAGGAGGTCAGTTTGAGTCTAGGTCGTGATTTTTTTGTTTCTTGTAATATGCAGCTCAAGTATAGCAGATGCAATAATTATTTATTTATTTATCCAAATGTATTGCAGAAATAAATAATGAGAAGAATTATATTGATTATCGAAGATGCTATAACCCATAGAAATAATACGACGACCTTATTGAGTTTGTACTGAATTTATAACAGAAAGGGTCGGTACATGACTATAAACAGAACTGTAAATTACAAGCTTAGAAACAAAAATTTTTACCTTACATAATAAATTAAAAAAATTAAGTTTAAAAATTCAAAAATTCTTATTATATGGTAGGATTTACACTTTTATTTAATATTTTTATAATGATAGTGTCAAAACTCGATTTCGGACTTAAATAAATCCATTAAAATTAAATATTAAGATTTAATAAAAGGAAAAAGAATCCAAGTGCAAAGGTTTTAAAACTGGAATTTTGTTACAAATATCATGGAATTAAATTGCCGCGTCCTTAAAATGACAAGGATACAATTGACAGAAGGCAAATCAAAAGAGAGTATTTGTTTCCATCCAGCAAGTCAACAAAAGGAAGAGGAAACAAATCAAATCCTCTATAAATCATTAGTCCCTTTCATGAAAACAATTTTGAGAATCTTCAACTGTAAAAGGACACCGTTAGATTCCTTGCATACACAAGGAAAGGGCAATATTCAATGAAAAAAATCTTGCAATGGGAAAGGAAAGAATCAATAATTTTTTATTTACTGTCAACAGTTGAATTTGGGAGCTATATAAACAGGCAACCTTCACAGAAAAAAAAGAGGAGGCTAGCAGCAACCTTAGCAACCTAGCAGCAGCCACTCTTCACATTCAAGAAAATACCTTCCAAACTGCCGCCGAAACACCTCCCAGACAGCCACGAAAGGACCTTTGAACAGAAACCAAAATTTGATCGTAGCCACCACTACACTACACGGAAGAGACAGCAAAGCCACCCTTTACATTTTGTAAATTGGAGAACTTGTCCAAGGTAGAATACGTGGACAACTTGATCACATAATTGAGACTCGCAAGAGGAGATACGAACGGAGGTAACCCCATCAAACTCACGGTACAATCCACTTCATTCTTTATGTTTTATATATAGCAGAATGATCACATATATATTTACATGCATGAGAGGTTGATTGAATAAAAAAGGGGAGCCATGAATGATTTCATCGAGTGGAGTGGTAATCATGCATGATTAGTTTGCACTGAAAAGTGGTTTGGTTGGAAGTCAGAAGAAAAAATACTTGTTTGAAGTGATTTTGTATAAGCATGAACGTGGGTCATTAACTTTTGCATAAAGGGGGTGATGTGTTTTGTAGTTATGAAAACAAATTGAAAATTGAAAGGAAAAACAGCAGTTAAACTCATGAAAGTAAAATTGGAACCTGGTGGCCAATGGTCATGGTAGAAAGAAAACTTAAATAAATACTTCTTATTTTCTTTTATTTATCTTTATCTTTGTTTTTTCCTTCTTTTTTATTTCCCTTTCTTTGTACTCATATTTCTTCCTAAATAAAAATTAAAACTTTAATAATTCGAAGCACCGAGATGGGTCGAAAGTCTTGTTAATTCTTTCCCTCTCAATTAATATCTTAACTAAATTATAAAAAAAAAATTTAATTTTAATAAATTATAAACACTAAGATGGACCAAGCACCCTATTAACTCTCATTTTTTTGGTTAAAACTCTAATTAAATTAGAAAAAATTTTAATAAGTAATAAACAACAAGACGAGTCAAACAATCTATAGACTATCTTTCTCTTGGTCAAAATTTTAATTAAATTAAAAAATTCTTTAAAATTCTTAATGACTTTTAAACGCCAAGACGAGCTAAGTGCTTTATTGACTTTTCTTCTCTTGGCCAAAATTTTAATTAAATTAAAAATTTTAATAATTAATAAACGTCAAGATGAGCAGAGCACCTTATTGATGCACTTTATTAACTTTTCTTCTCTTAGTTGAAATCCTAGTTAAATTTTAAAAACTCTTTAAAATTTTTAATAATTAATAAACATCAAAACGAGTCGAATACCTTGTTGACTCTCCTTCTCTTGGTTGAAATTCTAATTAAATTAAAATTTTAATAAAAATTTTAATGATTAATAAACACCAAGATGAGCTAAACATCTTATTAACTCTCATTCTCTTAATGAAAATTCTAATTAAATTAAAAAAATTATTTGAAATTTATTAGTAATTGATAAAAACCAAGATGAGCCAAACACTATAGTATCACTCCTTTTTTTTGGTCAAAATCTAATTAAATTTTTCAAAAATTAATAATTAATAAATACCAAGACGACCCGACCACCGACTAACTCTCTTTCTCTTGGTTAAAATCTTAATTAAATTTAAAAACTTTTAATAAAATTTTTAATAATTAATAAATACTTAGATAAGCCGAGCACTCTATTGTCTTTCATTCTCTTGGTCAAAACCCTAATTAAATTCAAAAAACTATTTAGAATTCTCAATAATTAATTAACACTAAGATAAGCTAAATGCTCTATTGATTTTTTTTCTCTTGGTCAAAATCTTAAACGGCTCTAAATGAGAAAAACTTTCTTAAAATTCTCTTAAACAACACTAATTCAATAATTAACCAAATAGCATAAATAATAAGATTAAAAAATTTCTGATAATCATTTAACAAAAGTTATAGGGTGCCTAACACCTTTTCGTACTTAATCAACTCTTCGATATCAAAATCTCACTAAATATCCGATAACCTATTCCATTATTATTTAAGTTAATGATGGCTATCATAACCTAATTTTGTGCTACTAATAAATTATAAATTTTATCTATGTTTTATAAACAAAATTTAAGGTGTCAAATTGGTGACATTGATATGTGATTTAAATTTTAAATTATTTGTCAAATTTATTTGACAAAAAATAGTATAACTTAAAGTGTTGAATTTGGGTAATGATATATTTGTTTACTATTGCTTAATTTTAAAATTTTTAATTTATCATTAGACCAATTTTGATAAATTTAATAATGATATGGGTGTTTATTATTTTTCTTATTTTTAGCCGAGCTATTCATATAAGTATCACATTATTTTATCCTCTTTGTATTGTAAAAATATATCATTATCTTTTTTTATTTACAGAGTTAAGTTGAAATAAAAAGAGTCTTAAACTATAATATTAATGAGTGTTTTTTTATTTTTAATATTTTAGTTCTCTAAAAATAACTACATTTTTATTTCCTTCTTATATTTTTAAAAAATAGATAAAATTTCTCAAAATTACATGAACGACTTTTTTTTTTATAAAATATTTATTAAAAATATACAAGATTAAAGTGATAGTATTAGAGCAATACTCAATATTTAAGCCCAAGGATATTTTTGTCATTACACTAAGTTAAGAATATTTTTATCATTTTTAAAATCTCATATTCGTGTGATATTATTAGCTAAACCAAATGGTATTGATATATATAGGGTGTTTTAAGAGATTTTGAAAAAAATTGATTTAGTTTAGAAAAATTTTTATAACGTATTATTTGCGTACTTAAGATTCTAAATTAAGTTTCTTTTAATCAAGAGATCAAATTTATGATTCATTTGTTTTATTAAAAGAAAATAGAAATACAATTGTATAAAGATAAGAATCAGTAAAATCAAACTTCAAATAAGAGAAAAATTAGCAATTAAAATAGATTACAAACTTGGATGATATTTTTCAAGAGTCCAAGTGAAATTTTCTCAAGGGACCTAAGCGATACTTTTCTTGTATTGACCCTTAATTCAAAGGTATCAATACATGGCTTGAAGGTAATTTATGCATGAGTGACAAAATTAAGAGGTGTAAATTGTGCAGAATTTATCCTTTTTTTGAGTAATTTATAATATTTTGATCATATCTTGAGTTATATAAATTTGATTTAAATGATTATTAATTCATTAAAAAGATAATTCAATTGTATATAACTTTTATGTTGATCACTTTCACTAATTAAGCTGTTTAATTATTCAAAATAACAGATTTTAAAGACTCATTTGGTGATAGGACAACCCTAAGTATTCTTCGATTTTCAAAGCATAACTTTTCATAAAAATATCCAAATTGAATAATTCTTAAACCATTAGAAATATAAGAGAATTATATACAACTTTTATATTTATAGATAGGCATAAATCGTGCATTATAAGGGTCAAAATTAAGGACAAAAATTAATATTATACAAAAAACTATAAAAGAGTGAGTGTTAATGTCTAGGACTTAGAAGTATCAATACTTTTACTCCCAAGTATCAACACACGAGCTGAAAACTAAGGAATTAATAAAGGTATTAATACTAAAAACAAAAGTACCAATACTTACATTCAAAGGTAATCGATACCTAAGCAAAAGTATTGATACATTCAACAAAAATAAGCTATTTTAAGGAGGATTCGATACTTAGACTAAATATATCAATGCCTAGATAAAAGTATTGATAAGTATTGACAAAGACTATATTATACTGAAGCAAAAATCAAAGGTATTGATACTCTGAGGTAAAGGTATCAAGACCTCAACTAAAAAGTATCAATACTTTTAGATGAAATGACACTCTCTGATTGTAAAAATAAGATTTTTAACTTATAAAAAGTCTATTTTATCTAATTTAAGTACAATCTTCACTATTCTTTCTATATTTTCAAGGTTAACTTAGTATTTTCTTAATCTATTTGCTAGTATATGGAATTAAAGGGGGCTAAATCAAATCATTCTTTTTCCTCTTCACCGACACTTGCTCTTATTTAGAAAGAAACAATATATAGACTACAAACTTTAATTTCTTCTTATTTTTTTCTCATTTTATAGATCAAACTCATGTTTTTTATTATAAAACTATAGTAGTCAACACTTTTCATGAGTAAAGACTAGTATTTTTTCATTTGATTAAGGATTTTAATGGAAGAGATAAGCTAAGATTTAAGACTAAAATCAAAGATTTTTATGTTAAAAAAATAACTAAGCTTCTTCAAGTTCTAAAAAACTTTTTGGTAAGATTTTTAACCCATTTAAGTTTATTGAAAGCCTAATAGAGGTTATGACCAAGGGTTATACATAATAAAATATTAATATTTGGATTTTAAATTGATTAATAAGGCATGCATTTGAAAAGTTTAACTAGAAAATATAGAATTAAAGGTTAGAATAGTTTAAATTATGATTTTGATAACGATTTAGTAAATAAATACTATATATGGGTACGATTCATCTAAAATTATTTTTTATTATAAAATTTATGAAATTATTATCGTATATGTGGTTTAGACATCGAAAAATCAAGCGGTAAGATTTCGAAGAAAGAAGAGTAGAGAAAGTGTATACTCACTCTCTTAAGTGAGTGGATTAGATTATATTTTTTTTTGTATTTGCATAAAGTTATTTTAATACTCAAACATAATCTATGTATTATGATTTAAGATATCTGAAAGAGATGGATTCATTATTATAGTGGAGACTAAAAGGAGATTTTCTTATTTGTATTTTATTTATGAATTTATGATTTTATTGTTCTATATAATTTATTACATTTTTATGATGATTTAATATTTATTTGTTGCTTGAAAGAAAAATAAATGACCTATTGATTGAGTATGAATTTGTTTATGAGACTTCCAGTCAACTAATATGTTTTACACATTATTTTATAAATCACTATGATATGCATGCTTATGATATAAGATATGATTGTTTTTATATACATGATTTGATTTTATATTGATTATAGTCGAAGAGCCAATATTTTATGAATTTATTATGATATATGATATGGAGGCCAAAAAGGCAATTATTGTAGCTACAAAAATATTGGCTTTATGATGATAACCTTATTTATGATAGAGTGACCTGTTAGACGAAAATATAATGAATAGTCATGTGAGGATTCATAGATTCCTCTAGACCAACATCAGTGGTGGGCAAAAATTTTTATAACCAAACGTGCATTCATTTATTTTATCATATAAAATAAATTTTATTGAATATTTTATTATTTTAGTTACATGAAAAATTTATTAACAGCTCATGATGCTCCTAATCAGAGTAATCATTGGGAAGGTAGCTAGCCTAATAATTTTGGACAATAGTTTTATTGAGACCACATTATTTCTATTACATTTATTAAAGTTTTACTTAAAATTAATCTTATAAAACTATTTTATTTGCTATGTGTATATATATTTTTATATCCACTCACGAGATATATTCTAGTATACTCATCCTCCTCACACTTTAATTTTAGGTATTTAGAGTAGAGTGAAAAGATAATTAGAGATGAAAAGTATTTCATGGTAGCTTAGGATTTATAGGAATATTTTTTTATACTCGACTCACTATCCTTATGAAGTCCACTAGATATCTTGTAATAATTTTGATTATTATATTTTATGACTTTTAAGTGTCATTTAATTTTAAACTAGTTATGTAATACTTATTTGAAGAGAAGAAATTAGATATTTTTATTATTATTTAAAATTTTTAGTTAAAATTTAAATTTAAAGAGTTTTATGATTTAAAAAATAATGATACTCAAAGTCTTACGTACTCTTGTGTTACGGTTCTTACGTACTCTTGTGTTATGATTCTTACCCTTAAAATCTAATACGAGGGTACATGACAATTGTGATGTGAGAGATTTTAGTATGGAGCATGACAATTGTAGTGATATTAGAGCTTATGATTTTAATTTTGAGTTTTGCATTTGCAATAACTTTTTACTTAATTTTGGATTTTATTTTGAATTTGTTTTAAGGTATTTCGAGTTATTTTGAAATTTATGAGGCCTTAAATTAAATTAATTTATTTTAATTTATTTTTCTTAATTTTGAAATCCAGTGGACCATAAATAAGCCGATTCTAAGTTTTTGCACTAGAAATTCTAAAATTTATAAGATTAAGGGTTGAATTATTTTTGAAGGAGTAATATTATTAGGAATGATATAATGCTAATAAGATAGAGAGAGTAAAGGTTCATTAATTCTTTTATTTTAACGAGACTTTAAATTTTAATGAAGATGATTGGACTCTTAAGAATGAATTATTTTTGGCATATAATAAAGGTCTTGTAAATATTGATTCTTGAAAGTAATTACTAGCCAGTGTAAATTACTATTAAGCTTTATAAAATTTTGAATAAAATAGATAAAAAGATTGTTAGGATTAAGGTTAATTACAAGTAGTTTTTGAAGTTTATGAAAGATTAAGAAAATGCATTGGTTAATTCCATTTAGATGGGGGCAAAGAGTTAAAGGATTTTGGTAAGTAGATGTTTAAGAATTTAGATTCATTTTATGCCTAAATAGAGTTTAAGTCTCTGAAATATAACTTTCTCTTCCTGATAATAAATTATGAGTTAAGTATTCTCAAATACCTATATTTTATTGTAAGAGAAAAAATTATAATTCGAGCAAATTATTGATATTAGACCATTA
The DNA here is from genome assembly GCA_035221805.1 of Trichilia hirta. Lineage (NCBI taxonomy): Eukaryota > Viridiplantae > Streptophyta > Magnoliopsida > Sapindales > Meliaceae > Trichilia > Trichilia hirta. Next base: position 12,952 of record JAWDEX010146788.1, on the reverse strand, counting down.
AATAAAAGGGATGGAAATTATGAATGTGGTTTTTGCATTTTCTAAGTAGTATACTATTTTGAATTTTGAAGATAAAATTCTTTTAAGAAGGGTAAAATGTAATACTCAATATTTAAGTCTAAAAAAATTTTTGTCATTTGACTAAGTTAGAAGAATTTTTGTTATTATTAAAATCTTATGTTCGTGTGATATTATTGGTTAAATCAAATGATTTGACATTTATATGGTATTTTGAAAAGTTTTGAAAGAAGTTGGTTTAGTTTAAAAACGTTTTCATGAGGTATTATTTGTACATCTGAGCTTCTAAATTAAATTATTTTTGATCAAGAGATTAAATTTATGATTTATTTATTTTTATTGAAAGAAAATAAAAATATAATTGTATAAAGACCAGAATTAGTGAAGTTAGACTTCAAATGAGAGAGAAATTAGCAATTAAAATAGACTGTAAACTTGAATAATATTTTTGAAAGGTTTAAGTGAAATTTTTTCAAGGGACTTGAGTGATATTTTCTATGTATTAATCAATGACTTAAAAGTATCAATACATGGCTTGAAGGTATTGACACTTATACACGGTGACGAAACTTAAATACGTAAATTGTGCAGAATTCACCCTTTTTAAGTAGTTTATAGTATTTTAACTATATCTTGAGTTATATAACTCAAATTTAGATGATTTTAATTATTTGAAAATATAATTCAATTATATATAACTTTTATGTTGATTATTTTCATTGATTAAGTTATTTAATTGTTCAAAATAATGAATTTTAGAGACTCATCTGGTGATAAGACAACCCTAAGCATTCTTTAATTTTAGAGCATAACTTTTTATAAAGATATCCAAATTGAGTGATTTTTGAACCACTAGAAAATTAAAAGAATTAAATACAACTTTATGTTTGTATCTAGGCCTACATCGTGCATTATAAGGGTTAGAATTAAAGACAAAAGTTAATATCGTAGAAAAAACTATAAAAGAGTGAGTGTTGATGTCCAAGACTTAGAAGTATTGATATTTTCACTCTTAAATATTGATACACGAGCTGAAAATTGAGGAATTAACAAAGATATTAATACCAAAAGCAAAAGTATCAATACTTGTATTTAAAAGTATCGATGCATTCAGTAAAAATGAGTCATTTTGAAAAGGATTCGACGCCTAGACTAAATATATCTATACCTAGATAAAAATATCAATACATATTAATGAAGACTACATTATACTGAAGTAAAAATCAAATATATCGATACTTTGAAGTAAAGGTATCGATCCCTTAGCTAGAAAATATCTATACCCAGTTTAGGATATCGATACTTTTAAATGAAATGATATGCTGTGATCATAGAAATCAAAATTTTAACTTGTAAAAAGTTTATTTTATCTAATCTAAGTGCAATTTTTACTATTTCTTTCATATTTTTAAGGTTAACTTAGTATTTTCTCAATTTATTTACTGGTATATGGAATCAACAAGGGTTAAATCAAATTATTCTTCTTTCCTTTTACCGACTCTTGCTCTCATTTGGAAAGAAACAATATACAGAGATTACAAACTTTAATTTCTTCCTCATTTATCAATCAAACTCTTGTTTCTTGCTATAAAACTATAATATTCAACACCCTTTATGAATAAAAACTAGTGTTTTCTCATTTGATAAAGGATTTCAGTGAAAGAGATAAGGTAGGGTTTGAGAATAAAATTGGAGATTTTAATATTAGAGGAATAACTCAGCTTCTTTAGGTTTTAAACAACTTCTTGGTAAGATTTCTAACCCATTTGAGTTTATTGAAAGTTTAATAGATGTTAGGACCTAGGGTTAGCTACGCATTATAAAATCTTAATATTTAGATTTTAAATTGATTAATAAAGCATGCATTTGAAAAGTTTAATTAGAGAATATAAATTCATTGTTAGAATAGCTTAAGTTATAATTTTAATAAGGATTTAGTAAATGGGTAGTTTACATGGATACTGTTCATCCAAAATTATTTTTTATTGAATTTAATTTGATTTATAAAATTTATAAAATTATTATCGTATATATGATTTAGGCATCGAAAAATCAAACAGCGAGAGTTTAGGGAGTTAAATGTAGGGGGGGTGTATTCTCTCCCTATTAAGTGAACGAATTTAATTATATTTTCTTTTGTATTTACATAAAGTTATTTTAGTACTCAAACATAATTTATGTATTATAACTTGAGATATCTAGAAGAGATAAATTTATTATTGTGGTGAAGACTAGAGGGAGGTCTCCTTATTTATAGGTTGTTTATGAATTTGTAATTTTATTATTTTATGCTATTATTAATTTTTCATGATGATTTAATGTGTGTTTATTGCTTGAAAGAAAAATAAATAGCATGTTAATTAAGTATAAATTTATTTATGAGACTTTCGGCCAACTAATATATTTTACATGTTATTATTTTATAAATCACTATAATATACATGCTTATGATATGAGATATCATTGTTTTTATATATATGATTTGATTTTATATTAATTGTGGCTAAAGAGCCAATGTTTTATAGATTTATTATGATATTGATATGAAGGCCAATAAGGCTAATATTGTAGTTACAAAAAAGTAGCCTAGAGACGACCTATGGAGAGACTGCCTGGGTGAGTGAGCGTCAGCGAAATTGATATAAGAGAGATGATGACCTCATTTGTGACAAAGTAACCTGTTAGATAGAACTGTAGAGGATAATCACATAAGAATTCATAAGCTCCTTTAAACCAACGTCAGTAATGAGCAAAAATTTTTATAACCAAATGTGCATTTATTTATTTTATCATCTAAAATAAATTTTATTGAATACTTTATTATTTTAGCTACATGAAAAACTCACTGAAAACTTAAAATGCTTCTGATCAAAGTAATCACCGAAAAAGTAGCTAACTCAATAATTTTAGACAACAAGCCATGAATTTTATTGAGATTACATTATGTTTATTACATTCATTAAAGTTTTACTTAAAATTGATCTTATAAAACTATTTAATATGCTCATGTATATATATGTTTTTATATCCACTCACGGGATATACTCTTGTATACTCACCCCCTTCATACTTCAGTTTCAGGTATTTAGAGTAGAGTGAAGAGATAGTCAAAGATGAAAAGTATTTCATGGTAGCTTAGGATTTGCAAGTATATTTTTTTATAATCGACTTACTGTCCTTATGAAGTCTACTGGATATCTTGTAATAATTTTAATTATTGTATTTTATGACTTTTGAGTATTATTTGACTTTAAACTAGTTGTGTAATATTTATTTGAAGAGAAGGAATTGAATAATTTTATTATTATTTGAAATTTTTAGTTGAAATTTAAATTTAAAGAGTTTTATGATTTAAAAAATAATGATATTCAAAGCCTTGCAAACTCTCGTGTTGCAGTTTTTGTCTCAAAATCATAATTCAAAGGTACGCGATGGTTGTGACGTGAGAGATTTTGGTACAGCGCGTGATAATTAGGGATACTCATAAACAAGAGTATCTTTCAAGACATAAAATGGTTAATCAAAATAAAAATTTAATTAGGTGGGCAATCTCCTTATATTTTTATCTCTCACACATCTGATTTAGGTAAGAGTTTTTACTCAAAAAAATGAAGAGCAAAAAGATTGTCAGTTTATTATAAATATACAAGATGAAATTGTAATAAGTAATGTCACTCTTTGAAATATATTTTTAATAATAGAGAGGATAAAATTTAATTTATTAAGAATATACTAAGTAAAGAGTCTTTAAATAATATTCAATTAATTCTTAAGACGTATTCTTGTATATTAGTGTAATATGAGTTCATAAAATTATAAAAACTACTCTGAAATAAGTACAAGCACCACGATATTAGAAATCTCATTATAAATGATCATATTTGCTAATTTTTAAGAAAATTAGAAGAAAAGCCTGTTTCTGATGTATAAAATATATTCAAGCTATTTCTAGATATAAACTAGAGAAAGGTGTGAGCTATATCACAGTTAATAAATGTGTATGTGTGTGTGTGTATGTTTACTGTTGCTATTTTTATTATTTAGTTTAAATTGTTTATTAATAATTAAGCTACCTATATAGGTGTCATTATTATTTTATCTTTTATTATATAAATATATATTACTATATTTTATTTATAGCTGACTATTATTTTATCTATTTTTTACTTTATAAATAGCATCATTATTTTTTATTTACAAAGTTAAATTTAAAAATAGAGAATATGTAAGTTCATTAAATTTAAAATATTTGTGTCTTTTATAGGATTAGTTTAAAAAACACAAAGAGTTTGTAAATAGTAATAGTAATAGTAATCTAGGTTAAATTTTAGTTAAGAAAAAGATTTATTTAATCTATAGAGAGGTAGTCTTAGATTAATGCGATGTGTGTTAACAGTAATATATTTAGGAGACAGTTAAGTATTTAGTATTATTCCTACATCTTTAACTATAAAAAACCTCATTGAAAAAATAATTGATGATAAGCTAAAGATGTCTTTAATGTATAAACATATTGCAAGAATGATCTATAATTTTGATGCCTTTATATGCTTACTAGATAGTATTAGTCCTTTAGAATAAATTTTTTAAGTTACTTCTTGAACTTAACTAAATATTCACCAACTACTCATTAGTTTATTAAATATTAATAATTTCTTTAATAATTTATTATTTTTTTAGATTAAGTTATAAAATAATAATTTATCTCGTACTCAATAGAAAAATATTAATCTGCGCTTTAACTCCTGAGCAGCTAATTAATAAATTATAAATTTTTATTTATGAACTTGATTCAAGAATAATTCAAATAAATTGATGATCAATAAACAATAACAAAAAGTGTCATTTGGATTTACTTTTTTATATTTAGATATTAAGAGTAATGTCTTATATTAGATGAGGTAGGGATAGTTAATGTTAAATGATATTAGAATTATAAATATTGTTATATGTTTATATGTACTTAAGTGTATTTTATTGTATTATAATAAAAAAGAGAGATATTCACTTACAAGTGCCCAATTTTTATGTGAATAGCTAAGTAAATGATCATTTCTTCTTCTCTCTTTAATCCTTAAGATGCATTCTAATAATGCTATTATCATTTAGTTATAATTTTAAAATTCATAATAAGATTTCGATATTTACTTTTGTTTGAATTTTTTAAATTTATAAATTATCATATTATTTGTTGTTTCTTAATAAACCTATTATATAAAAGTTTTATGAACTATTTTTATCACACGCATACTTGCATATATGATTGTGTGTTACAAATTAATAATTTTGCATTATTTGACTTTTTCATCAGAGATAATATTTAAAGGTATTAGTAAAAACGAGAATAAAGAAAAGATCAAATATATGTCTTATTAGTAAAGGTTAGGGATGAGCTTACCCTAGTGTCATACTTAGATTTATAAAATAAGTTTTATGTTAAAAAAATACAGATATTATTGGTAAGAGTTATAGATAAGCATTATTCCAGTGGCATACTTAACTATATAAAACAAGTTTTTTATTTAAAAAAAAAAGAGAAAAAAATTAAATACAAATATTATTGGTAAGAGTTAGGGATGAGTTGTACCTCAGTAACATTCTTAACTATATATAATAATTTTATACTTTGAAAAATAATGATAATAACCATTTATAACTTGAGAAACTGGTTGAGGAGTCTTAACACCGATACCCTAAGGCCAATTGATTTAGAAGTTATTTGTTGTTGAATTAAGTTAAAAATATAATTTTTAAATAAAATTTTGTCTAAAAGATATTAACTTTAATGAAATGATAAGAATAATTTTAGCAGATTAAACCTTTTAAGTTATCTGCTACTCTGAACATAAAAGAAAATTTATATATTTTTTATTTAATAGATTTGTGACTTTAGTTTAAAAATTGTTAGTTAAGAATTTACTTATTTAAAAAAGTTTTAAAAAAAAGTAGAATAATAAGTTTAACCTTGAAACTCTATTCCTAAATTTTTATACTTGTCCCAACGAGATAAGTTAAAAATATGAAATATCTCCTTTTTTTTTCAATACAATTCCAAGTTCATACTCCTTTATAACCCTAAACATTGAAGCTAGTTTATCCTAAATTCATTTTATACTTTTAACTTCATAACCTTTTTTTAAATAGCCAATTGAAGAATTTGAAATCTTAAAACAAAAAGAAAAACTTTTTAAAAAAACTAGGTTAAAAACCTAAAATGCAGTATAAGTAAAATAAAGGGATTAATATTTATCTATATTAAAGAATGTCGAAGTTTAAAATTTTATTGGGATTAAACTTTGAAGAAAGGAATATTTTAATCTATAGGTAATCTTAATCGTTAACTTCAGTTAAAAGGAGTTATCTAGTTACATATTAAGAAGTACATTTTGAAGGAAAGTAGAAGCTTTATTTTTTTTCTTCAAATCCGAGTAGATTGATATAGGATGATATTAGTGAGTCACAGTTCAATCAAATTTTGGACCTTAAACTTCATCAAATTATAGAGTTTTGCAAGTTTCTTAATGAGAAGTGAAAACCTAAGTTTGTTGTGATTATTGCATAGAAAAAATACCATACTAAATTCTTCCAACAAGAATCTATTGATAATGTTATACTTGGTATTGTTGTAGACAATATAATTTATCATTTAAGAAACTATGACTTCTATCTTTGTGCAAATACTAAGATGATTGCTTGAAGTAAGATAAAAAGTTTCTCTAGTTTCTATTTAGAGTTTGTTTTAAAACTAGAGACAGTTTTAATCATAACCTTATTTAGATAGAGACATTTTAGTATATTCAGAGAAATAAAATGATATTAATTTTAAAAAATACGTACTTTATTCTTTTCATGCAAATTCTTTGATCTTCTTAACTTTATAGTTTTACATCGATTTCAATCGATTCATTCTCTTTTCAAGGAACTATCAATTGATACCCTTGAATAAAATATTTATCGTTTTAAATTTCATTGACATTTTTTTCTTTTTCTTTCTCATTCATAACTTATAAGGATTATTGTTTATTTTATGAATTAAATTTTTGAAAACATAATTAGAAAAAAAAATAATATTTTTAGCATATTCTAACTCTCAAATAGAGATTTTAAAAATTTATCATGATAAGTTTAAAAGTCCAAACAAATTCAAAGAGTTAAAAAAATGATCATCATCTCCTCATAGATGCAACTTACAAAACAACATGATAGGAAACAAAAGTAAATCTAGTTATATGAAAATAAAATTTTCATCTTACAGTCAAGGTATGTTGTATTTCAATTTCTATAGCCTTTCATTGTATGGAACAATACATGTCATATTTTATTTTAACTCGCTTTTCTTCGTATGGTATAATATCCATTGTATTTCAATTTAAATTACCTTTTATCATATAGCACAATACACGTCATATTTTAATTCTTATCGCCTTTTGTCGTGTTACATAATATACGTAGTATTTTAATTTTTGTCAATTTTTAATGTGTGGCACAATATACGTCGTATTTAAATTTCTGTCATCTTTTGTTGTATGATATAATACACATGGCATTTTGAATTTTGTCACTTTTTATCATATGGCATAATATATATTGTATTTTAATTCCAATCAACTTTTGTTATGTAGCATAATATACGTCATAAATTAATTTCTAGCATATAGTATAATAAACATCATATTTTAATTTATATCACTTTTTATTGTATAACATAATATACATCGTATTTAATTTAAGTTGCCTTTGATCATGTGGCACAATACACGTCGTATTTCAATTCAAGTCACCTTTTTTATATGCACAATACACACCTTATTTTAATTCAAGTTATCTTTTATCATGTCACATCGTATTTTTATTTAAGTCACTTTTATCGTATGACACAATATACATTGTATTTTAATTCAAATCACCTTCTGTCGTATAGCACAATATACGTGATATTTTAATTTTGATCATCTTTTGTCTTGTGCGATAATACACATTGTATTTTAGGTCTTATCACCTTTCATTATGTGGCATAATATACATTGTATTTTAATTTTTGTCATCTTTTATCATATAATATAATATAATACACATTATATTTTAATTTCTATCACTTTTTATCGTGTGGTACAATACACGTCATATTTTAATTATAGTTTTCTTTTTTTATATGACACAATGCATGTCATATTTTAATTTTTGTCGCATTTCGTTATTTCGCACAACATATGTCATGTTTTAATTCCTGCCAGTTTTCATCATATAGCACAATATATGTCGTATTTTAATTTTTATTGTTTTTGATCATATAATGTAATACATGTCATATTTCAATTTCAATCGCCTTTTGTTATATGACACAATACAAATCATATTTCAATTTTAATCATCCTCGTAGTGTGATATAAGCACAATAATTTTTAATTTCAATCATACTCTTTGTGCACATAAGATATGAAAATTCTCAATATCAATTTTGTTTATCTTTATAAAATTTTTTCTAGATCCTATGAAGGTTAAAATCGATCTATTCCTTTATCTTTATTTTCTTTTTCTTTAAAAAAAAAAAAGTAAGAAAGAAGCAACCTTCATAATTCAATTTTATCCTACTAATAAATTACAAATTTTATCTGTACTTTATAAATAAAACTCGAGTTATTGAATTGGTAATAATGATATGTGATTTAAATTTTAATCTATTTGTCAAATTTGTTTAGCAAATAAATAGCATAATTGGAGATGCTAAATTTGAATAATGATATGTTTATTTACTGTTGTTTAATTTTAAATTTTGTTACTTATTATTGACTAATTTTGATAAATTTGACAATGATATAGGTATTTATTATTTTTTTAATTTTTAACTAAGCTATTTGTATAAGTATCACTATTATTTTATTTTTTTATTATAAAAATATATTATCATCTTTATTTACAGAGTTAACTTGAAATAGAAAGAGCCTCAAACTATCATATTAACTATTGTTTGTTTATTTTTGGTATTTTAGTTCTCTTTTGAGTTTTTGTTCCTTTCTTATATTTTTAAAATAAATGAAATTTTCTTAAAATTAAATAAATAATTTTTTTATTTTCCTATAAATAGTTTATTAAAAATGTATAAAATCAAAGTGACAATATTAAAATCAAAGTGACAAGATAAGATGGTTAATCAAAAAATTTTGATTAAGTGAACAATTCCTTATATTTTTATTTCTTACATGCTTGATTTAAGTAAGAGTTCTTACTCGAAATATGAAAGATGAAAAAATTATAAGTTTATCATAAATGTGTGAGATAGAATTGTGACAAGTAATATCGCTCTTTGAAATATATTTTCAATAATAAAGAGAATAAAATTTAATTCATTAAAAATAAATTGAGTAAGGAGTTTTTGGATAATATTCAACTGACTTTTGAGACACATTCTTGTGATTTAGTGCAACGTGAGCTTAAGAAATTATAAAAATATTTTAAAATGAGTATGAGTGCTACAATATTAAAAATCTTATTGTAAATAACTCTATTTGTCAAGTTTTTAGAAAATTAGAAGAAAAGTCTATCTCTAACCAATAAAAATATTCAAACTGTTTTGGATGTGAAATCAAAAAATGATGTAAGTTATATTAAAGTCACTGTATATATATATTTTATTATTGCTATTTTTTGTTTAATTTAAATTATTTATCAATAGTTAAGCTACTTATATAGGTGTCATTATTATTTTATTTATTATTATATAAATATATGTTATTATATTGTTACTTGTAACTGACTATTGTTTTATCTATTTTCTACTCTATAACTAACATTATCATTTTTTATTTACAGAGTCAAGTTTAGAAATAGAAAAAATGTCAATCTGTCAAATTTAAAAATGATTTATAATTCTAACACCTTTATATGCCTACCAGGTAATTTTGGTATTTTAGTAAAAGAAAATTTTTAACTTGCTTCTTAGACTCAACTAAATGTTTATTGAAAACTCATTGGGTTATTAAATATTAGTAATTTTTTTTTGATGATTTTTTATCTGTTTTAAATGAAGCTGTGAAATAATAATTTATTTGGCACTTAACATAATAGATTTTAGTTTGTATTTTAACTCCTAAGCAATTAATTGATAAATTATAAACTTTTATTTATGAACCTAATTTGAGGATAACTCAAATAGATTGGTCGATAAACAATAAAAAAAGTATAATTTATATCTGATGCTCTATCTGTAACTTTTCTTCCTTATAGTTTGAATAATAGCCTGATATTTCTTTTCTCGTTTAGTTTGTTACAATTTTTTTTAGTAAATTTTATCTTAAGTGATGTCTCATATACTTTATTTTTTTATATTTAAAAGTTAAGAACAATATCTTATATTAGATAAGGTAAGAGTAGTTGATATTAAATTATGTTAAAATTATAAATATTATTATAAATTTATGTGTGCTTAAATATATTTTATTGTGTTATAAAAAAAGAGAAAGATTTACTTATAAGTGTCCCATTTTTGTGTAGATAGCTGAGTAAAAGATTATTTATTCTCCTCTTATTGATTCTTAAGATGCATCCTAATAATGCTATTGTCATTTATCTTTAATTTTAAAATTTATAGCAAGATCTTGGTATTTGTTTTTATTTAAATTATTTGAATTTGTGAATTCTTAAATTATTAGTTATTTTTCATAAACCTATTATATAAGAGTTTTAAGAATTATTTTTATTATACATACACTTTGGAGAATAATTATGGGTTACAAATTAAGAATTTTGGATTATTTAATGATTTTATTAGATATAATATCTAAAAGTATTGGTAAAAAAGAGAATAAAGAAAAAATTAAATGCATGACTTGTTGGTAAAAGTTAGGAATGAGCGATACTCCAATGATATAATTAACTATATAAAATAAGTTTTATGTTCAAAAAAAAGAAAAAAAATACAAATATTATTAGTAAGAATTAAAGATAAGTTATCCCCTAGTGATATACTTAACTATATAGAATAAGTTTTATATTTAAAAAAAAAAAATTAATTACAAGTATTATTAGTAAAGGTTAGGGATGAGTTGTACCACAGTTGTATTATTAACTATACATAACAATTCTTGTATTTAAAAAAAAATAGTGATAATAAGCATTATAATCTATAAAGACTCGTAAAGTTATCTTAAAACTTAAGGCCTTAAAGGCCAACTGACTTGATAGTTATTTGTTGATAAATTGAGTTAAAGATGTAATTTTTAACTAAAATTTTGCCTAAAAAATATTAACTCTAGTGAAATGATAAGAATAATTTTAACTCTAGTAAAATAATAAGAATAATTTTGACTAGTTAAGCCTTATAAGTTATGTGTAACTCTAAGTATAAAAAAAAGGTTTATAAATTTCTTGTTTAAGGAATTTTTGATTTTTGTTCAAAAATTTGTTAGTTGAGAATTTACTTACTTAGAAATGTTCAAAAAAAATAATAAGTGTCTTATTAGTGAGTTTTTATTTTGAATTATTACTAAGTATTATCGTTTTTAATAATAAGTCAGTTGAGGTTTGTCATAGGTATTTAAAAGTGTATTACATTTTAGTATGGTGGAATGTCATAATTTAAGTATATTTTTATTTCTAAATTTAAAATTAACTTTATTATTAATTACTATTTAGTTTCTCTCTTAACGTAGGATTCGTAAAATGGGTATAACTTTTCACATACAATGACTATTTAGGTGATTTTGATTCTATGATAAAAAGACTCAAATATCTATAAATTTTTTTTACAGTGATATTAAAATTCAGATTTTGAAAGGGTTGAAAATGGATTAAAAATATATTATATAAATAGTATAATTCAAGTGAACAATAAATCCAATAGACAGCAAGACTAGGGGCACAATAAAGCCTAAAGCAAAATAAGCTTAAATGAATAGTAAAGCTTAGTGAATAATAAACCTAGTAAATAATAACTCTAAGTGAACAGTGCAGAGCAAGTCTATGTAAATAATAGAGCCAAGAGCACAGATAAATAGGAAAATCTAGTGTACAACAAACTCAAATAAATAAAAAGCTCAATATATAGCAAGCTTAAATAAACAGTAAAGTCCAACGCATAATAAAACCTAAATAAATAGTAAAGCCCGTATACATCATAAGGCCTAATAAATAATAAAGCCCATTTATATAGTAATACCGCTGGACTCATATAAACAGTGAAGCCTGTATACATCATAAGACCTAATAAATAATAAAGCCCATTTATATAGTAACACCGCTAGACTCATATAAACAATGCAATGTTGGCACCATATGAACAGTAGCATCAAAGCCATCGGACCCACGTAACAGTGATTGGGCCTATATAAACATTGTCATCAAAGTTATTAAACCTACGTAACAGTGATTGACCCACATAAACAGTATTGTCAAAGCATTTGAATTCACATAATAATGATTGGGCCTATATAAATAATATTGTCAAAATTGTTAGACCTACGTAACAGTGACCAAGCTTATATAAATAATACTATATGAGCCTTATATGAACAGTAATTTACAAATTTTTTAATAATTTTTTTCTATTTTACCCTTCTATTTTTTTGTAAATAAGGGGCCTCCTTTCAAAATATAAAAGGGAGAAGAAGTGGGGAAGGATAAGAGAGAAAGAGAGAGAAAAAAAAAAAAGCAAAGAAAGGGAAAGGAAATAAGAGGAAAAAAAGAAAATAAAAAAAAATAAGAAAAATGTTAAAAATTTTCTTTTTTTCTTAAATTATGTAATTTTTTATTTAATAATAATACATTTTTATTTTTGTTTTATTTTATCTTGTATAATATTATAGATAGTTTAATTTAGACATGTTACTCCTTTTATTTTGTTTTAATATGTTTATATTTTATTTTATTTTATATTTGTTTATTAATAATTATATTTATATTTAATTCATATGGAGAATTTTATCTCCTTTACGTACTT
>JAWDEX010146135.1:12301-23839 GCA_035221805.1 Trichilia hirta | reverse complement strand
ATTTATTTATTTTTTTTATTAAACCCAACTCACTTCCAATTTGAACTTTGGTGGCTAGTTTAAGAGACATTCAATGCTTGGATTACTTCCCGGCTCATAAACTATTCGACATATTTAATTAGGATTGAGGTATTATATCTATAGAGTTGTTGTGGGATAAAATTTAAAATTGTTAATTATTAGTTAAGCAAATCAGTCAATTAAAAAATGAGGTTATTAAAATTTTTTTTATAATTTGTTTTTTTTCAAAATTTAATAAAACCTAACAATATCAAACATTCCCTTAATAAAAAATCAGAGAGAAATTGGAGCAAATTAAAATTCGATAGTTGCTTTCTGGTTAATTTTTCCACTTGGCATGTAGCAATTTTTCTTGTGGATTCATATAAACCTTTGGAATTGTGTATGAGTTTAGAATTTTTTTTAACTTAATTGATGGATTTTTAATGAATTTACGTCAATAATATGTTGTAAATATATTTGGTATTAGGCAAAATGTTTGATGAATTCCCACTTTTATTTTCTGATCAATATTTATTTATACTATGTTTGCATATGAATACTTTATACGATATTTAATTATGAAGAAATTCAATTATTTGCGAACTAAAGCAAATAACCAATATTATTATTAATTCTTCAGGTTCTTCACCTTCATCATTGTCAACACTTCTTATGAATTTTCATATTTCTCCACCTTGATTCCATATAGTAACTTATATTAGTTGGTGCACCATAAACTCCACATTTGAAAGTCAAGTCCTCCGAGTCTGTATCCTTTGTTGCATATTTTGAACCCCGTCTATAAAAATGGTTACCATCCCACCACCCAGAGACATATTCAAATCAAATCGGTCTAATACAAATAGCTAATTAAATAAATTTGAATTAATTTATAAAATATTTAAACCCATTTATAGTTTAATATCTTTTAAATAACTATTCGTGATTTAAATTTTAAATTAAATTGGTTTCAAATTGTTTATCTGTTAAATCGAATTATTTTAATAAATTTATTTTTTTATCTGATTGTTCATCTTTCATTTATTTTTTCTTTTTATAATTCAAAATTTCATTTATAAAATTTAATTACTTTGTATTTATTATTTTATATGTACATGTTAATTTTAACTTTTTTACTAATGATCACAAGACAGATTGATATTAAATTTTTTTCTCTGTTTTATTAAAATATTTTATTATCAAATTAAATTAATTGAATTACATTAAATACAAATTAATATAAATTACATTAAATACAATGTTGAAGTTGCTTTCGATTTAGTTGCAGTTTCGGGTAATTTGGTATAGTAGGAGTTGCAGTCGGGGGTAACTACATTTAAGTTAACTGCATATCGTAAAAAGAAAATAGTTGTGCTCCCCGAAAAATTAAACACATTTCACCGCCATTGGAAAGATAACATAAGACACTCAATCCAAAGCCCACCAATAACTGAACAACCACTCCACGAGACTATAAATCGGGACTGACTAACTTCTCCCTAAGCTAAGCAGGCCAAGTCTTCAAAGAAAGTAATTCCGGTTTTCTTAGAACTTGAGCCAATAACCTGAGCCGACAATGGGCACTCTTGTTTATGTGGATCAATTTCAAGTCAGAAAATGAGTTGATTTCTTAGAACTTGGCGGTACAATCTTTTTTTCTTTGTTTTTCCATGTCGACCAAAGCCCATGCGAGACTCTGGATAGTGCTTTGGTTGGATCCGTTCTGTGTAATAAAATTAAAATTTTAATTCAAAGCATTCTACGTCATGAATCACATGATGTCGAGCTTCTTGCGGTAATTAACCTCTAATTTCAATACTAACAAATATCCAAACAACCCTTCAACAATAATAAAATCTTCCATACTGCACAATCAATTTTCAATTATGACAACTCCAATTCTTGGCCATTTATCGATATTCGTAGGTTTATTTAGGTATTAAAATATTACGACTTTAAAATTGGAAGCTATTGTAAGGAAGCAAAATACCAAAATCATAAATAAAACCTTCACTTTGGGTATGCATATGATATTTTTGACAAAGAGTTGGGACCCAAATGAAATTTTCGAAATTTATAGCGGTGTTGACTAGTTAATTAAATTCCCTCTTGTTTCTTTTTTTCTCAACTCATACTCAACCGATATTCCTTCATCGAAGACAGCATTTTCCTCTTTCCTAGATCATGTGGTTGCCTTCGGCGAGGAATGGCGGCGGAGGTCTCGGAATCGCCGCCATTTCCTACGTGCTGGTAGACTACCTCCGCCACTTGTCACCAACGTGGCATGAGCGTTTACAGCCGGTGCTGTGGACTGTACTCGCTCTGATCGCAATCTCGCGGGTTCCCTTTTACAGGCACTGGAACGCCGAATTCCGAGCAGCGATTCCATTTGTTGCTTCAATGATTTTCATGCTTTCCACTCTTCTCTTCGAAGCTCTCTCTGTTCGCTTCGTCACCGCAGTGCTTGGCCTGGATTGGCACAGGTATTCTATATTTTATTTTATTCCAGCATTCTTTTTCGTTTTGCTGAATCTAAATGGATCGGGTTTGACTTATGTTATTTCTTCGTATCTTGTGGAAGTATGTGCTTGTTAGAGCTGAAAATGGAGTGACCCAGATGATAAATAAATCGAATTATGTAGTGCAGCTGTCCATTTTGAAAGTAATTTAGCTTGGTCTTGTACTCTTTGAGTTTTGAATTTGTTCTTGTTTGGTCTATTTGTGCGGATGAAGTTTGGTTTTTTGGCTTTAGAGTGAATGTGAGATGATGACCCAGATGGTGAATTAGAAGAAAATTGTCATTGCTTTGGTTATTTACTTATTTCGTTTTTACAAGTTGCAACTTTGGTCTATGTTGTTCTGTAAATTTATTTTGGTCGTAAGGATTCTCCTTGTCATTGTGTATTCTTTAGTCGGAAAAAGAAATTTAGATTTTATGTGTATGCAAACAATCAACGTTATGTACAATGACTGTCGAAGCATGCAAACCATAATTCCTTTCTACACTATAAATTCTTCAAGATTTTTCCTTGAATTGGGTTCAATAACTTTTGTCTCACCATATATGAACATGCCTATTTCAGAGCGTTTTTTTCTAGTTTTATGGCCTTGTTCTGATTGCCTTATATTAAATCATCTATGATTGGTGGCATTACATTTATGCATAGTCGGACGATGGGTAAGTTTGTTTAAATATTTCTGTTGACAGTGGACAAAATCTTTTAGAGAAATAATTGTGGAAAAAGGCTGTGCATGAATTCTTTCTTTATATGCTTTCCTACCTCTGTAAACTTTTTGTTATTCTCTTTTGATTTGTTGTCCTTTGCATTGTTATGCTTTACCTAGGTCAGCTTTGACAATTCTTATACCATTGCCTTTCTTCAATATTTGTATAATGCAAAAATCATTCACCAATCCTTTCTAGGTTATCAAGCTAAGCCGATCACAAAACAAACAGCCTCACTCTACAAATTTCGATTGATTCATCATATGGTCATTGAATTTTTGTCTCAAAACCGGACAATGAAATTAGTTGAAACTTGAAAGTGGCAACGTTTATTTTGTTGTCATTTTAGCTTGATATTGAATGAGCTGATTTTGGCTGGGTTTATTTTCAAATAATCTTGAGGGATCTTTCAGCAGTGTTTTAGTGAAGGATGAGGTCTTATGTCTGTGACATAGGAAAGTTGAGCGCCTTTTTTAGATTTTTGGTTAAATTCATTGTTAGTGATGGTTTGTTTAGATTGTTTCATGTAACATCATTTATTACAGATGATTGGTAAATCTATAGATGAGGTGATTTATTGATTTGTTTAAATCATTTCAAAGATTGATGACAAAAGGAGATGTTGAATGAAGTTCTTTCTGTGTGTTTATCCATTGGTTCCCCCAGCATGCCATGAAACTAAGATAAGAAACTTGGGACAGAGTTCGTTGGAAATCCATCACTCACCAAACGTTCCTAGCCTTTAATAAGCAATGTATCAACTGAATGTAAAGCAGTAATATATTTCTAGAATGAGATAGCTTTTGTGGGAGTAATTCTCATTATTTTAAACATAGGTACAGATCTGTATAAATAGATATACAGCTGAAAAATAGAAGGAAAGAACCAAACAAGGAAGAATCAAAGATGCTAACTTCTAAGGAAACTAAATATTCTAGGATATTCACACATTTACAGCCAAGATCCTCTTAGAAAAATAGGAAAGTTGAGTAAACAATTTTGAAACTTCCTAACAATATTCTTTCTCATAGTTATCACATGCAACCTAATAGTTTTTTAAATTTCCAAATGAAGATCCTCTTTGTGGCCTAATCAAACGATATCAAGTTGATTCATTTGTAATGTAATGCCCACATTAATTACTCTCTTCTGTATCAAGTTTTATCTAATTTTCTGGAGAGAAATTTTTAGTTTTTATACTATTTCATCTTTGAGTACCACCTATTCCTTAATAACAGGATTGTTGATTGACTTGGCAACTTGCAACAGTGAAACTCCTCCTCTTCCTGACACTGGTCAGTGGTTTCTCCTGGCATTGAATGAGAAGCTTCCTGCAACGATAGTGGAAGTATTGAGAGCTCGTATCATTGGGCTGCACCACTTTCTGATGTTATTTATGATGCTGGCTTTCTCAGTTCTATTTGACTCTGTGGAAGCTCCTGGCCTTGGACTAGGTGCTAGGTACATGTTCACTATGGCAATTGGCCGTCTCCTTCGGGCCATAACATTTGTATCTACCATTCTTCCATCAGCTCGGCCCTGGTGTGCTTCAGCAAGGTTTAGTGTCCCTAGATACCCTCATCATTGGGCACAGAAATATTATGTGCCATATGCTACAGATGCCGGTGCTATTCGTCAGATAATACAACAGGATGTAGCATATGGTATGTTTTGTCCGTTTGGAATATCTTTCTCTTGTTGCTGGGACCCCAGTTGGACGTGATGAGTGCTCACTTCAATTTCTATTTTTAACTCTGCTTGCTTTATGATTATGATAGCAAATGATGTTCTACATCTTTTTTCCCAACTCACTGCTATAGCGTTGACTAAATAAAGTTGAATTGTACTAATTCATTGAGTCATGCTTGTTTCTCATTACTGTAAGCGAAATGTAAGTGCAATATTTGCTTGCATTGGTCTTTTGGTACCAATTACTGGAAGCACTAAATGAAAGAGATTCGAGATTCCTAATTATTCTGTTCTTGGTAGACTAAGACCTTACTAGAAGGCTCTTAGCAGTGTTTGCATCAGATTTGATTGTTATATCGGACTACATTTCTTATGTGAGTCATTCTTCTTGAACATTATCATAGTGCTGTAAAATCTTAAAATTTTGCTTTCTAACTGGAAGGTTCTGTTAAACACCTCTACTATATTTTTCAGCCCAAGTTGGAGATTACCCAAGTGACTATCGGCCAGACTGGGGTTCAATGAGCTTCTTAATTGACTTCCTTCGACCCACTACATTGGATGGATCTTCATGGTACAGTCTGCTGAAAAAAGCCGGTGGTGGTTGTAACGACCTTATATACAGTGGTCACATGCTTGTTGCTGTACTGACAGCTATGGCTTGGATGGTATTTCTGCAAATCTATTTTAAGTGATGTTGTCTCCTCTTCTAGTGGCCATTTAAAGCCAAGAATAAATGACTAAACACCAAATCTTATTTTCCTTTCTATGTCTTAAAATGGTTGCAGGAGGCATATGGAGGCTTTAGCTCAGCTCTCATATGGCTACTTGTAATGCACAGTGCCCAGAGAGAAGTACGAGAACGTCACCATTACACAGTTGACTGCATTGCAGCTATATATATAGGCATCCTTCTCTGGAAAATGACGAGTTTTATCTGGCCAGTCAAGGATGTATTAAGAAGTAAACGGCTTGATAAACTTGAGAAAATCCAAAGTAGACTAGTCCAGGCTGCCAAGGACTCAGACATCGACAAGGTGACCGAGCTTCTCAAAGAAGTCAAGTTGGGCAGTCAAGAAACCCAAAACAAAGGCCCTTCCAAGGGAATATGGCTATTTGCTTGTGCCACCATTTTCTTTGCACTCACTGTTGTTCTACTTGCCTTCACGTGGACAAGCGATGGATGATCTTTTATTCTTTTTCAACACAAGTTCTACCACGGTTTTCAAGGTTAGTCATTGTTGTAATTTTATGTAATGTGAACTTTTTTTATTTCTTATTAGAACAAGTTTTTAGGGATGTATTAGTATTATCCATAGGTTTCCCCATTTACAAATGGGGAAAGATTATTATGTAGCAAGATATGATGAGGTTTTAACATGCTTACACAAAGAATAATACTAATATGTCTGACCATTTGATTGATCATTACCTGTGGCTTCTGCTAGTATTTGGTTTCGGTTTCTCTATTTTTTCATAAATTTTCCTTTGAGCTGTTTGACATCTGTACTGGGATTGAAGTTAAACAAAAAAGAAATTGCATAGATTTTATTAAAATTTGGTGCTATCAAACACGACTTTTAAAATTAAGTGGAAGCTTAAAATACCAAACATGTTCTTACTATATTTGTGTTTAGTGTATTCGGTACACCAAGTAGACATGTATACATATCTTATAAAACATTGTTATGTGTGTCATATTCCATATGATTTGATTAATATATAATATGATCTTATCAGACGATTATATATGATCAGTAAAAGATATACTTAGAATTGAAGTACTAAAATTTTTAATTTTAATTATTGTAAAATAAAATTATTAGCTATTTTTTTGTTTAAGAAAAATTACTAGATGTTAAATGTATAAAATTCTTTGTTAAGTTAAAATTGGAGTTGTGGTGGAAAATTTCTTCTTTTGGAAAATGAGTAAAATAGTTATTTTAATAATAAAGTTTTTATTATTCTCCATTTAATTAAAATATAAAAAATAATACTTTAAGTGCTAAAATTGAATTTTACAAGTCTTGGTAATTAAACGATTTTTTTATACTAGCTATTGTTTAATATTATGTTTAATAAATTGCAAAATTTAAATACTAAAAAATATGAAGATTAATAAATGAAAATAATCATATTTAGTTTAATAAAATTAAAATATTTTTTAAGTAAATTTTAAAAGTTTTATTGTCTTTTATTTAAACAAATTAATTTTTAAAAAATAGATTTTTTTAAATTAAAAAAAAATCCGCGATTTAAATGTAGCGTGGGTGGGAATCAAATTATCGAAATATAGCGGCAGCTAAAGTCCTAGTTGATGTCAGAAACAAATCAGCAGCGGATGCGATCACGTACTCTTCATATATAATAAAATAAAATGTGATGACAATCAAATGATTCAATTCTCCTCAAATCCGACACGTGATTATTTTACCGCCGTCTAATCTAAATCTAACAAAAATTACAACCATCTAACGGTTAAAAAATAGAAAATTTATCTTAATATCGTATTACCCACCGTAGAATTCTTCCTCGCTTTATCTCACCATTTTTCTTCCTCACTTCTGCAAAATTTCAGAACAGATATTTTCTTTATCGATTATATCCAAAACTCTCCCAATTTTTAGGGTTTTCTTTTTCTAAGGTCATTAATAATGGCGATTTCTGTATCGGCTTCTACAATTCCTTGTTTGAATACTCCATTATCTGCTGACAGCACTTCATCGAAACTCTCTTCATTGTCTTCTTTACAATTTCCCGTACAGTTCCGCCGGATTCGAATTTCTAACAACAAAGGGGTTTTCTTTCCATCCAGGCCGCGATTCCTTGTTCAGGTACTTAGCAAATTTGCATTCTTTTTTTTGTTATAAAGAGTTTTGATGTTTGCTTGTTTGTTGAAGCTGTTTTTCTAGAAGTAGCTTAATTGGTTGAAGGAATTCTTGGTTTAGAATGTAGAATTGTAAAATCTGTAACTCAAAGCGTTTGTTTTTGGGACTGTGTGGTATCAGTTATTGTGATCTTGTTTTTATGAACTACAGCTGATGTGGGACGGAAGCTAAATGTTGGTATTACCGTACGCGCTTTTAGTTTTTCTTTTGGAATATAGAAGAAGCACTACAATTCCAAACAAACCGTTAATTGGGTTGTACGGAATTGTGTTGGTTCTAAAGCGTGCTAAAGTTTATATCTAAGTCACTGTAACTCTGGAAGCATGACATTTTGGTATTCCTAAAATTTTATGTGAGTATAGGACCATAGATCTTATTTAGGACAATGAATTTCGGATCCATTTTGGTATTGTTTCTATTCTTTAGTACTTGGTAGTTTATGGCCGAGTTTCTTTTTTGCATATTTGGTTTTATAGCAAATGCATGGAAATTCATTCGGATTGAGTATGTTGGCTGATTGTTGTTACAACCTGCATCTTTTTTTTTTATGTTTGGTTGGTGTCACATTGCACATGTGATATATATGGACCGGCTGAGCTATTGAGAGTTTAAGTTGCTTTTATGAAACAATAGTTTTTTGCTGAAATGATCCGTGCAGGTTGAAGCAAAGAAGCAAACATTCTCCTCCCTTGATGATTTGTTGGCGAAGACTGACAAACCTGTATTGGTTGATTTCTATGCAACCTGGTAATTTCTATACTTTCTCTCTCCTTTTCTGCTCCTCTGGTTTGGCATCCTGAAATTATGTTTTACAATATGGTCAGGCAGCTATTGGATGCTTATTGCATCACTGAATTTAAAAAATTCTCTTCTGAATAACATCTTAAAATATATAACCTTTCCTTGTTTGTAAATACTGATGTAAAAGATGGAGGAACACGATGAATATTTGATCCATTAGGCTATAATTAGTAGTGGAGAATTCAATTACTAATTTCTTTATTTGCGCATCTACAAAGGTTCTAGAAGTGTGAAATATTTATCTTGTCGAATTTGTTGAAATTTATATTAATAAAACTATAGGACCATGCTATGGTTTGCAGGTGTGGTCCTTGTCAATTCATGGCTCCTATTCTCAATGAAGTCAGTGCTGCTTTAAAAGATAAGATTCAGGTGGTGAAAGTTGATACTGAGAAGTACCCGAGAATTGCTGATAAATACAGAATAGAGGCCTTGCCTACTTTCATCCTATTTAAGGACGGAAAACCCTATGACCGTTTCGTAAGTAAATTTAGTATTTATTGTATTTGCCATTTATAGAACATAACTTTTACATCTTTGCCGCACTCTTGTTGCGCTGTGTGAAAATGCATAAAAGTGGCATGAGTCTATCATGAAAACCTATAGATATTTTCTCTTCTCGTGATTCAACCTCCAGTCATTTGCATCATTTACTGTGGTCAAGCTTGGTGGTTGCTTGCTAGACCTTTGTAGTGTTTTCTTCCATCATAGCTTTCACATTATTGGATTCTGTTATAGTGACTGCAAAAATTCTTGAGGTTTTCCAGCACGAACAAGATAATTTTTATATCTTTTTCATGAAAACAGTATTGCCATTTGTAGCTAAGGATTCGTGTGTGTGTCATTTAAACCACCTATAGATGACACCAGCAGTAATGCGTACTGCAATGAAGGATTCCATTTTCTTTTAATTACATTTTGTGGCCTCTATGGCCATTAGTGGAGTTATTTTTTCTGTTGATTGATTTGAAATTCTTCAACAATTTTGGTATCGGTTTTTCTGCAGGAGGGCGCACTGACTAAAGATCAGCTCATCCAACGAATCGAAAATTCATTGAGTGTTAAGCAATAGTTATGGTGGTGAGCCATCTTTTGTATCCCTTTCAATTAACTCCTTTAACAAATCAGCATGCTCAACTAGTCTTTTTAAATGAACTTTGCTCACTCACTCACTCACTTTGCTTTTTTTATGTTTGGCAGTTGCTCAGCTTCTACCCAGAAACCATTGTAATCAAGTTGTTAGATTGAAATACTGAATTTGTTAAAATGAAGAATTCACAGAAAAATCGCCACTTCTTTCCTTTTGTTCACGTTGTTTGAACAACTTTTATTGTACCTAAAATCTATTCTATAATTTTTTCAGGTTATCCTGTGGATATTGTTAGCAAAAAGAATCTTTTTAAACTAATCTTTAGAAATTTTTGTGTCAATCTCTCTTTTCTGTTCTGGTGAGATCAAAGTCTTGCATTTTCTGCGTTTGACAAAAGGTTGTGAAGCTGTGTTTGGGATTGAGGTATTGTGGTTTTTGTGTTGCGAGATGAAGATTATATTTGGAATTGAGGTATTGTGGTTTTTGTGTTGCGAGATGAAGATTATATTTGGAATTGAGGTGCTGTGACTTTTTATCATGAGATGGAATTTTAAAATACCCTCTATTTGGAGAGGAGACTGCATAAGTTGGGACCTTTAAATGAGAGATATACTGGATTTCAACAAATAAAAATATATAATGGATTTCCACAAATAAAAATATATAAATGGATATTAAAATTGTTTAATTGGAACATAAAAATAGAAGGGACGAGTTGGAGGCCCAAAATTAAGGAGCAAGGGCATGGAGGTTAAAAGATGATATGAATGATAAACATGCACATTATTATTTTTTTGAGAGAACATAAACCACCTAAAGGAAATGGAGATGGAAATGAGAGCGAATGAAGAAATAAAACTAGGCGAAGACATAACTCCGCCTCTTCTTCCTCTCACATTCTCCCTTCATGAATACTTTATCGACACTCACTGTTCCTCTTGCTTCTCTCCTCTTCCTTCGCCCCCGATACATCCCACCATTCCCTTCCTTTTCTGCTCATCTCAATGCTCCTCACTACCCTACATTGCCGCCGAGCTCCGCCTCCTACGCTCCGACACCAACACCTCCGACCTTCGGGCCGCTCTCCGTCTACTTTCCCTTCTCCCAGTCCAACACCATCTCCCCAGGATTCCCCCTCCTAGGCTCTTCGGCTTACTCACTAAACGCGATAAGTTGGTGTCTTCTTCCTCCGAAGCCGAAGTCGTATCGAAAATTCAGGAGGGAGCAACAAAAATGGCGGAAGCGAGGGGTAATTTGTCCGACGACATCATTTGGGAGGAAGCTGCGTTGTGTTTGGTAATGACCAATGCGGTTGAGGTGCCGGATAAGAACGGGCGTATTTTGGGAATTGCGGTGTACGATAAGGGTTTCTCTTGGATTAATCATAGCTGTTCTCCTAATGCTTGTTACAGGCTTATGGTTGCAAAGACTAATACGGCGTCTTTTGGGGAGGAAAAGAAGATGGGAATTGCTCCCCATGTGTTCAAAGCCTTAGAAACACAGGTAAACTCAAAGTAAGACTCAAAATTTATGAACATGGGTTCTTTGTGTATGAATTGAGAAATGGGTTGGAGCTGAATGCAGGAAGACAATGGTGTTTGTAGCAACAGCGACAGTAAATTCAAACAAGGTGTTTTTTTTATATTAGTTCTTTTTAATGTAATTCGAGATTTATGAAGTTCTTTTATTCTTAATTTCTGAATTCTCTTGTTCTTGTTGTGAAGAAAGTGAGAGATATGGTCCACGAATCATTGTGAGGAGTATCAAGTGGATCAATAAAGGCGAAGATGTAACTGTAGCTTACACCGACTTGTTGCAACCTAAGGTACATTACACATCAA
>JAWDEX010146135.1:0-12291 GCA_035221805.1 Trichilia hirta | reverse complement strand
TTTTCTTATAATATTTTAAAAAGAAAAATATTTAAACCGAACTTAAATTTGAATTTTGAATTCCAATGAAATCTTCGTTTGATACCAGCTTGATAATATTCTGTTATGTGACTAATTAGCAGAAACAATGGGGTGATTGGATTGATTAAAATGTGGCTGTGTAATTAGTGGATGTATCAGAGTATGGCTTAAATGTTGCTTAAGATTAGTTTGATAGTATTTAGCTTCTATTACATACTGATGATGAAAATGGAATTGTAGAAACCTGTCGCTTACATGAAAGGTTTCTGTTTTAATGAATCAATAGAATTCATGACTAATCTGCATGACTAGGGCCAGAGACTTAAATAGATGAAGAGAGGAGCAAGAAAGGCCATTAACTTAGTGGTGCACAGATTATATGTAAACAGAAGGGATGAATCCGGTTGGATCACTCTTTTGTCATGGATTAAACAAAAGATTTAGCTGTATTTATTGTAGGATTCAGTAAATGTCAATTATAATGGAATCGTGTCTGTTTACCAAGCTCTTTGGTGGCTGTGATTTCATAGTTAAGTGGAAAAACAGTTTCAAAGATACTCTTTATGTCAAAATGTTACCAGTTCCAAATATTGTGTGATAATTTGTTGTACTTTCGTCGTTCTTTTTACTTATATCACTTCGTCAAATTTGTATTTTGTTTAAAACAATTTTATATTTTAGGCAATGAGAAAATCGGAGTTGTGGTCAAAGTATCAATTCTTCTGTTGCTGCAGGCGATGTATTGCATCACCCCCAACTTATGTAGACATGGCTTTAGAGGTAAAAGCTTGCAGTTCTGCAACTACGATCATTGCTGATTGATTCATCTGTTATATATGTCATTGATTTTTTAGCTGCTATTTGATCTCTTCTTTCACCATCTCTGTCCTTATATTGTTAATTATACACATTCTAATAAAATTTACTAAACTTTCAATGGTACTGTGGTCACCCCTCATCATATTCTCATGCTTCACTTTCTAAACTTCACATCATTTGACTGAGAACTTAACTCCAATGGACTTTTCCCTCTAAGGAAGTTTCGGTTTTTAATCTGCAGTTTTTGAGTTTGAGTTTTGATGACAACCTCCATAGGGATGACGCAAATCAGAAGTTAACTGAATACATGGATGAAGTGATATCTGAGTATCTATCAGTTGGCGATCCTGAATCTTGCTGCAAGAAGCTAGAGAACTTGCTTATCCATGGTCTACAGGGTCAGCTGTTAGAAACCAAGGAAGGGAAGTTACAGCTGAATTTTCGGTTGGGTCCGCTCCACCATCTCACTCTGAATGCCTATACAACACTGGCATCCGCATATAAAATCCGTTCACTGGACTTGCTAGCACTCTATTCCAACATTGATGTAGCTTTTGACATGAGCAGGACAAGTGCAGCGTACTCATTGTTGCTTGCAGTTGCAACTAACCATTTATTTCAATACGAACCGTCTTTGATTGCATCTGCAGCTAATTTCTGGGCTAGTGCAGGGGAGTCCCTCATAACTCTCGCTAGAAGCTCATGTCAGAAATTGTTTGTAAAACCAGCATCACCTGAGAAACACAAATGCTCCAATTGCTCGCTGAATGATAGATTTCGAGCGAGTTCGTCTCTTACTCAAGCTGAAAACACAGATTATCAGAACATATCCAGTGATTTGCTTGATTGCATCGCTAAGACAACACAAAAAGTTTGGAGTTTTCTAATACCCAGATGCGAATACTTACAAATAATCAAAGACCCGATTGACTTCAGTTGTCTTTCGAAGTCTTCCAATGCATGTAGTTTACAGCCTCATTTGGGCAGCAGTGACGAGTATGAAGAAAGTATTTCTAGAATCATAGTTCAACCGGATAACCATGAGGTAAGAATGATGAATATCTACGATCTTGGTGTTCATTGTTTGTTATATGGAGGATATCTTGCAAATATATGTTATAGTGAGATTTCACATTTAACTAGTCACATTAAAAATGTTTTATGTAATGAAGAGCAATTGGTTCAATAAAATGAAGTTTGTTTTTGTTTCATTGACAGAGATCAAAATATAGTGATATATATACTACTAGAACTAGAAGAAACTCCATTTAAAATTATTATTCGTATTTTTAAACGAATAATCAAATGATCCGGTTCGATTTTTGGAATTGAGAATTGAAATTTAAAAAAAAATTATTTTAAATTAAAAAATACACATGATATGTTTGAATTATTTAAATATAATACTTATGATGCAATCAAATTGATTTTTACAAAAAAAATTTAAGTCACTTATTTTTTAAATAATATTTAATATTTTAGTTTTCATCTAGCGGTGGCTAATTATAGCAGTTGTATAATTATAATACCTCATTACTAAACACATTCTAACTCCGATTAAGGTCTGTTAGGTATTGTAGTATTGTAAATTTTAAGCTATAATTGACGAAATTTATAAATATTAAATATTTATATAAAAATGTATGAATTCTACTTTAAATTAATGTTAGCAAATAATTTTTTAGTTTTATTTTCAAAACACAACAGAATTACCATAATAACAAATAGAATTTTAGTTGAAGCAAAATCATAAAATGTAACTACTGAATAAGAAATAAGTTCAATAATAACGAGATTACATGTAAAAAAAATATTTAAAAAAAGAAGGAAAGAAAAAGTAGAAAAATGTAAATTTCTTTAGATAATTCTTTCAATAATGTCATGATAAATAAAAATAAAATAATAAGGAAACAATAAATATTATTAATACAATATATTTATGTTGGCTCTAGACTTTACTCCCAAAACCTTTTTAAATCCCTAGAAAACTTAATTCCAAAGTGGTTGATTAAAGTTGGATGACAATTAATGATAAATGAAGATTCAATTTCCTAAATTTGGTAAATATCAACAACCATACCAACTTTTTATTAATTAAACCTCTCTATATAACCTTTTCTACCATGGTTTAACGATAGAGTAATGTTATATATTTCAAAATTTTATTGCCAATCTTCATGTTAAATGATGTGATAATCATTTGAATGAGTGAAAATATAATTATTCATCACATAATTAGAAATAAAGTTTTGTTAATGAGTACCTTTAGCCATTTGTTAAGATTTATATTTGATAAGTTATATTTTTTAACATATTAAAATTCATCATTAATTAATATGCTAAATACCAAAAATTATTATAAAAAATAAATATAAAAATTTTAACAAATATTATAAGATACTCGTTAGCAAAATTCTTAAATATATTATATCACCATTCACTGAAAGAATGTTGTATTATTTAATATAAAATTTTAGGACATGTAGTCCTACTCTTGACAAGTTAATCAGCGTACAATATATTTATTTGAAAAGGTTTTAGGTGAAATAAGCACACTACATTATTTGTACAATGATCAAATAAATTCTAGTCATATATGCATCATGGGTGTCATAAATTTTTTTGTTAATAATTAAGTTGATTGAATATTTAATTAATTTTTTAATTTATAATCGTAATTAAGATAAAGGATAAATAAATAAATAAAAATGAAAATTTTGTTATTGTATACAAATGTAGAGAAATAATTATACAATATATTTCAAAAAAATACAGAGAGGTCAGTGCCTATTTTAGTATTTCAACAAGATTGGCTAAATAATATATATATATATTAACTAAAACAATCTCTAAACTAACGAATGCCTAATTTACTTGTTATTGTAAGGGAAAAAATTGTAAGTTTTCCTAGACTTTTCAACAAGGTAAACATTACTCAAACCTCGGGGAGGTTTCTGAAAATATCTCATTAAAGTACATAGAAAACTTAATGCCGAAGTTGTTCATTAAAGTTGGACTCCAATTGATAATTAATTATCAAAAGTCAAAGCAAAGTCTTTTTAAAATTTAATGAAGCTCTGTATATAATCTTTTCTACCCCAGTTGCAGTTGAAGATTTCTTTGCAGCAATTTGGTTATGTGTATAGTTTGTTTACCAAGATGGTATGTTCTCTCTTTCTCTTCTTCTGTGTGTTTTCTGAACTTTCTCTTGTTATTGTCTTCATAATATGTGTTACTAAAATTAATTACTTATTTTAGCAGCAAGTAAAAGCATTCACAGACGTACCACCAGTTCATTACATGCTCAAAATAGAATCATTTTCATCACTTGCTGAGAAAGCGTCAGAGAAATATGAATCTGGGGAATTTGAAGCTGGAGGCTACAAATGGTATACTTTCTTGCAAATCTTCATATGTTTATTATTGATATTATCATCATTTTAATGAATCATGATGATTAGATTTCGAGGGCTCAACTGGGTAGCTTGTAGTAGTATAAATAAATCACTTTTCTTTGGCACCCATATTTATTCGAATTCAAGAGTGTACTTGAAATGAGATAGGGTTTAGGCGTGTGAAACTTTGGCACAAAAAAATCCATGTAAATTGCAGGCAGGGTAGCCAGGCACCTACATGCTCGAAAAAATTTCAAAAAATTTTCGTACTTTTATTAGTTTAATTGCTATTTTGGTCTCCACATGTTCAGAATGTCTACAATTTAATCCCCTTGTATCGTAAAAACTAGCTTTGTTCCTCATTGCAGGAAACTTGTCTTCTATCCAAATGGAAATAAAAGAGAGAATGTGAAAGACCATATCTCTGTTCACTTAGCACTGACAAACACAAGTTCACTTCGTTTTGGTTGGGAGTTGTATGTAGTTTTTCGCCTGTTTTTATTTAATCACAAGCAAGACAACTTCTTGATCGTCCAAGGTATATTTTTTCTTATTTAATGTCAACTGGCAATTTTCTTTTTCTTGTTTCAACTCGTATATTTATTTGTTTGTCATGAGGTAGATACCGATGGCAAAGAAAGACGTTTTCATGGGTTGAAGCTTCAATGGGGTTTTGATCAATTCATCCCTCTTCACGTTTTCAATGATCCTTCCAATGGATACTTAGTCGAGGATACTTGTGTTTTTGGAGCTGAAGTGTTTGTTAAAGACAAAATTCAACGAAATATAGGCAAAGGAGAGTGCTTATCAATGATCAAAAATAGCAATAGAGTCAAGCAAGTTTGGAGGATTGAAAACTTTTCGAAGTTGGAATCAAAACGTCATGATTCAGAAGTATTCAGTGCTGGAGATTACAAATGGTATTGTTGTTGTGTAGAGTTTTATTATAATGTTGTAATGATGATAGAAAAGAAGATGAGATTTTCAACTTTTTTTTTATTTTTATTTTCAAGGAAAATACATCTCTTTGCAGAGGGAAATGGACATGGAACTGGCACTCATCTTTCTTTGTACTTGGCATTGGCTAGTTCGCCTGATTTCAAAATATATGCAGACTTCACAATTCGCATCCTGGATCAAGTGCAGACAAAGCATCAACATTTTACAAGTAAATGACGCAGTGCAGAAGCGATTTTTGCACTACTAGATATCATTTTGGCATACGTTGCACTGCTAGATGTCGTTCTAGGAGTCATGCGTTGCATTGCTAGAAGGGCATCTAGCAATGTAAATATCATTGCAGCACAGGACATTTAGGCGTTGAATTGCTAGAATGACATCTATCAGTGTGGCACGAGACATTTATACGTTGCTAGCGCACGTTGCACTTCTAGAACGAAATCTAGTAGTTTAGATATTGTTCTAGCACAACATCTAACAGTGCACAACATCTGCTAGATATTGTTCTAGCGGTAGTTGAAGCATACGTTGCACTGCTAGAAAAACATCTATTGTAAAGACACTTACATTCGAGCATACATTGCACTGCCAAAAGACATCGACATTTCGACTAGAGGCATAACTAAAACTTTTTAATTTTATTTTATTTCTATATTCTGTCTTACATCAATAACTAATAATTCTTTTCTAATTAGCATAGTTTTGTTAATTCTAAACCTAAACATTCTTAGGTCCCCCTATTTTTCTTTTTTGTTGCAGCTACTATTTTGTTCAGTGACTCAACCATGGATTGGGGTTGGAGCAGATTCGTTTCATTGAGCGACTTGAAGAATCCTAGCAATGGATATCTAGTGAAGGATATGTGCTTGGTGGAAGCAGAGGTGACTGTTCTTGGAGTTCAAAAAGCCATGGAATAAGTAGTTGTTACAAGAATACCGGGATTAATTGTCAAGTTTTATTGTTTTCTATAGAAATAAGACTGTCAATGCTTGACATATTTTGTGATTAATCATTTTTGTTATTTTATTTTTAAGTTTCACACATTCAAGTTCTGTGTTACTCTTATCTTATACATATCCTTAAACGCAAATAAGGGTAGGCGCTAAAGAGAATGGTTTGGTTATAGTATTGTAAATTACACGATCGAGCTTAGAATAACATGGTTTGTGCTTGATCATTATTTTTTTTTTAAAATTTCACACACTCAAGATTCATCGCACCCTGTCCTATACACGCTCCTAAACAAAATATTTTGTCTCTCCATTCTATACACACTCCTGAACTCGAATACAGTTAGCACTAAAGAAGTATTTGTTTATACTATTATTGGCAAAGTCCATTGGTTAACTTTTGGACAATTTTTCACGTGAACTCATGACTACAGGAAATCAAATCTGCAAAAAGAAAAAAAAAAAATTGATGGGCAAATTATATTATATTATTAATAATCATATATTTAATTGTAGGTTAATTATTAGTCCTTTGATAAAAATAAAAATACCACAAGTATAAGGTTCTTTTCTTTTATTTAAGAGTTCGAATGAGACAAAATTTATATATTTATATTTATATTTGTTTATAAATATTTAAATAAAAGGTTATTAATATACATTTTTAATTCTTATATTATATTTTCAGATATTGTAGCTAAGTAATTTAATAATCTTTATATTTGACTTCTCAATTAAGTTTAAACTTGAAAGGGTGTGATATAATAAAAAAAATTATGTTGCTATTTATTTTCATAACTAACACAAATATGATATAAATATTTTTATTCATGTTGTTTAATGGGTTTCGAAGATTTATTAATGAAGAAAAATAAATGACAACCGTAACAAAATTAAATTTAGGGCATGTTTGATATTAAATTCTTTAAATGTTAATTTAAAAATATGATTCATATAAAAATTTAGTGCTATCAAATATTTTTTATAACTTTACTCTTAAAATTAAATGAAAAAAGTTATATCATATATCCTTAATCAAAAGAAAAGGTAATTTTTTGTACAAAAAATTTTAAAATTTAACAAGTATTTTGATTAAGAAGATATGAAAAAATTTTAAAAAAAAAAAAATTGCCAATGGTTTTTACCCTAAATAATTCTAACATTTAAATATTTATTCTAAGATTAATTTTTTTAATTTAACAAATTAAGGTAAGAAACGAAAAAAAATCAAATATATTTTTAACCTCTTATTTATCTTAAAGTCGAATATGGGTAGACTCCAGAAAAGACAATTAGTTTAAATTATTGCAAATCACTCAATTAATTTTACACGTTCTAATAAAATTTACTAAGCTTTCAAATGGTCTTGTGGTCAACATTCACCATGTTCTCATGACTGACTTTCTAAAATTCATAGCATTTGACTCATAACAACCAAAGACTTTTCTTTCCATGAATTCTCCAACCACAACTGGGGAAGGTGATGAGTAACTGCAAAATGCATATAGAGAGAGTTAATGCTGAAGAGACTGTAGAAGAAGAATTACGATAAAGTGTTAATTTAAATTGAAAAAAAAATATTTATATTCTTAAGTTTTAATTAAAAAATATTTTAATTTTATTAAGTTAAAAAATATACATTTTTCTTTAAAATATAAATATATATTTTAAGACAATCTCATTAATTTTTTCTATTTTAGATATTTTCAATACTTCGTTATAAAAATTAATTTCATCATCGTTAAATCATGAAATTTAAAATTCGATGATGTTAATAAAAATTAAATTAATTACACAAAAAAATGTCAAAAATAAGAAAATAAGGGTAAAATAAGTATTTTTTTTATTTAATAAGATTAAATTGTCATTTTGATTAAATTTTTGGGGATTAACTGGTTTTTATCCTTTAAGTTTGCTTTTTTTTTTTTTCTAAAATTATTTTGCGCAATTTTATATTTATATATGATAAACTTATTTTTTATAAAAGCTTTTTATTTATTAATTGTTAATCATTCTAATAAATTTGCTTAATAAAAGTTTAGATCAATATTGAATCTAAATCCATAGAATTGAGGCTCAAAAATTGGCTAATGTAAGAAACAATAATCAATTATTAAAATTATTAAGACTTGTTTTTAAATATTATTATTAAACGCTTACGTTTTAATTTTTGGGACTAACAGTAATCTAATATGGTAATTAATATCTTAATTAAACTTTGTTTCTTTAATCTTGACCCATTGGGTTATTCCATCTAGCCTTCAAGCTTTTTAGACCTTTTACGTGAAAGGGTTATTAGGACTTATCTTTAAATAATATTTTTGTTAAACAAAATATGAATTTAATTATTATTATTGGCTCTAAATTATATCTGAAACGTAAAGTAAGAGACTATTATTGGCGTTTTCAACGTTACTGTAATAATGCATTGTTTTTTACATTAATAGAGCAAATATTCTGATTTTAATTATGCATGGCAAGATGTAGCAGATTACTAGGCGGGAAATTAATCAAGCATACGAGAATAATCCAGCTGAATCAATATAATATAATAAACTACTCAAATTCACTCTACTCAAAAAATTAAAACTCAAATTCAATTAAATATATATTTTTTATTTTCAAACTCGATTCAATTAAAAGTGAATATTTGTTTTTCTAAAATATTACTAAAAAATTTTAAAATTTTCATAAAATAATAAAAATTCAATTAACTTAGGATAATAATTTGAATATTATTGTATTTAAATTTAACTCCAAAAGAGTGTAGCCTGGTGGTTATATCACGATGTGATGATTATTCTCGTGTATGTCTATTTCGTATTCGAATCTTTAAAAATGTATTTTTTGTAAGAGCCTAGTACAGTTAGAATTTTATTTCGTACTTAGTATTATTATATAGTAATTCCTGCACATGCGTCTTAATCGATTTAAAATAGGCGCTGTATGATTTGTAGATATATATTTTAAAAGGTGGGTGTGTGATTCTTTGTATGGCTAAATGCTACAGTAATGACTAAATACTGGAGTTTTTTCGTATTTAAAAAAAATAAAAAATTTAACTCCAAAATTTTTTTGAATTATTTGAATTTGAGCTTGACTCAATTTATTAAGTCAAATTTGAATACGTATCAAGCCCAATTCAACTAGCTTATAAGTGGCTACACTCCCTTAGTACCTGGGGTAGGGAGAAAACAAATTAGATGAACATAAATAGCCAAGTAAAGCAAAGAAGCCCACCAATCCTTGGAGAACGATGGGCTGAGTACAGAGAAGCTTAAATTGGAGATCCATAACTGGAGCCCATCCAACTCAAAGCATGCTCCCTTGCTAATTATTTTAAACTTCTTTTTTATATCACTTTTTAAATAGTACATTTACAAGTAAAATTCTTTAAAATAGAGTTTAAAAAAAAAAATTTGATTATTTAATTATTATAAGTAACTTCTAATAAAAATTAGATAATTATTTTAGTAGATAAATTTTTAAAAGTAAAATTGAAAAAAGGGGTAAAAGTTTTAAAATAAAATAAAGATATTTTAAACAATTTAATTTTTTTAAAAAAAGTTCCATTTTTAAAAAATCAAATTTTAATTTTTTAAAATAAAAATAAAATTATATTTTTTATCTTTCAAAAATTCTTATTTAATAATACCTAACCTATATAAAAAAAATTAAGCAGGGAATCTAATAATAAAAAAAGCCATTTTGACTTACATAAAAATCAAATCATACAGTACTAAATATATTACAAAATTATATTATATATATAATTTTTAAATTTGTTGGTATGATTTTTAATTCTTTCATTATAAGTTTTAACATATAAAAATTTATAAAAATACAATAAAAACTCAAAAATTATTATAAAAAATTTAAAATTATAACAAAAAATTTAAAATAAATGTACATAAAATTAAATACACCATGACCTTTGCCCTGTATTATTGAATTTGAATAGTAGGTTTTGATGGAATCAAATCAACCACACAAAGAAGTTTTTGTACCAATCAATCATCAATGTCTTAGACACAAACGTGGCCACACAATCTTGGTCTTCAATGGGACCCATATATATTTTAACCTTATTAAAATTCATAATTTAATAGCATTCATCCACCTGTAGATGCACATATGGAGATTAATTAATTAAAATTTTTAGACTGGCCACTTCATAATTCGTTACGACGAGAATTCCACGTGAGCGCCTTACTTAAATTTATTTATAGTTTTTAATTTTTTATTTTTAAAAAATATTATTTATTAAAAAAATTATATTATTTATAAAAATTATTTAATTTTATTTTAAAAAAAATAATTTTTAACACAAAATTATTTAATTTAACTTTTAATCTTTTATATATTTATAATTATAGTATTTTTATTTAATTGCTCTTAAATTTTTTTAAAATTTATAAATTTAATAAGGGTATAATTAAAATAATTAATTATAAAAATTTAATAATACTAAGCGTGTTTTAAAAAAATAAAAAAATAAGTCATTTCTTATTTTTAATTTTTGACTTATTTTAAAATAAAAATTAAATTAAATAAATTTTAATATAATTTTTAATTTATAAAAAAAAATTATTTTTTTTAAGTGGATTCAAACAAGGCCTAAATATAAATTATGATAAATTTTTGGGACCAGTAAGTTCTACATGGCAATTTTATAGCTGCACATGTGTCAAATTATTTGCTCGTATCAATTATAAAAATATCTTTAAATTCCTAATATATTGGATTTCTTTATGCCTTGTTTGGATTTTACTGATGTTCCTCTTATCCCCGTGGATATTGATTTTTAATTTAAATTATAAAAACCAAAATCGAAATAACTATATAGTAAATTAAGGTATTTTTAAATGAAATATTATAAGAATTTATTTTTTAATTGTTTATTCAAAATACTATGATCAATCCATTAATAATAAATGAATTGTAATAATTTTAATTTAATAGTAACATTAAAAATAAATTTTTATACTAATTAATGGAATAAATAAACAATGTTAATGAGATAAATTTCTAATACAAATTGATTTAAAAAAATATTTATAATTATCACACGTTATATATTTTTACAAAATTAAAAATAAAATAAAATAAATATAATATGTGGCATAGTTATATTCTTAACACGTCTCTATTTCTGTTAAGCTAAAGCTTGGACGGCGAGATGGATGACAAGCTATGAGTCTTGCCGACATGACTATCGGCAAGACAATAAACTCCAACTGTCAATCCATTGGGAACCAATTAACTACCGTCCATAAGCACAAAATTGAAATGAAAAGGCCCAATTTCAGCCTTAACTTCATCTCAACCTCCATTTGAGAAACTTCGAAGACTTAAGATGTTGAGTTGTGGCTTACCATAAATACTTGGGTGGAAAATGTCACAAAACCCAAATGTCAAGAAGTTGAGACACTCTATTTACAAAATGACATGCCACGTTTACTCTTTGATGGATACACTGTCTATTAAAAAATAAAATAAAATAAAATAAAATGTGTTGAAGATAATAAAAGATGGTGTCACTACCACTTTAAAAAATATAATAAAAATATATACATTTTTAAATTTTGATAAAATATAAATTTTAATATTAAAAATTGCAATAAAAAATATATTTATTTTTAAATTTTGATAAAATATATATTTTTAATAGTTTTATGAAAATACATTTTGTTTATATGAAAAAACTCCAATTGGATCTACAAGGGCCAATAGAAATCTGGTGGTGGTAGACTTAAGAACGAGCAGCCAAATACAAATATCAGAGAAAAAGTGGACGTTCTAGAAGAAAGATTTCGATGTTTAAATCAGTTAAAAATTTTAGTTTTATAAAATGAAAAATATTTTAAAAAAATTTTGATATATTAAAAAATATATTTTTTTCGTAATAACCATTATCTTGTGTAGAGATTCTTGCATTGTGAAATTAACTTTGTAAATTACCGAAATATCCTCTTATTAATTTTAGAATTGTGGATACATAATTCTCTCTCCTTAATTTTGAATTATAGATGAGTGATTTAAGAATGTAAATCATATTTGTCCTTTATAAAATTTCATATTACCATTAAAGATTTTAAGAGAGATTGAATTGGATAATAATCTCTATGAGTTTGTCATTTTAGCTA
>JAWDEX010145590.1:0-23866 GCA_035221805.1 Trichilia hirta | reverse complement strand
TCACAAATGTTAAAATCTTAAATATAGTTATATTCGAATAATTAGTCAATACGAGCTGAATTTATCACTATAAATTTTTTATATGACATTTATATTTTAGTTAAAGACATTATTTTTACTCGTTTACTAATATTTGATTAGGAACTCAAACTTGAATTAAGTTAACGGTACTTTGAAATTCTTTATATTGAGTCAACGAATTTCATCTGATATTCATTTATTTTTTGATATAAATAACACATAACCAAACTTACTTTTGTGTATAAAATATGATTAGTCTCGTATTTATACACTATATGAATTATGTACATCTATATCAATTAACAACTATAACATCTTAGGTTTAAGGAGTAGTTAACACACCCATATAATTTAATGATGAATCATTGATAATATATATTCGTGTAATTCATTATAACTTTGGTCATATTCAAATAATAGTTCTCTAACTATTATTTTATACTAATGTCCTAATGATATGATTATCATATCAATCGTACTAATATCATTGAAGACATTCAGTGTGCCTACACTGTAATATCAATGTCCAGTCAATATTACTTCTGTAAAAAATATTTTAGATAATCTAATTATCTTAAATATTCCATATGTATATTCTATTATTAGTATAATTAGATAGAAGAAGCAACATATACATATGAATTGAAATAATTTCTTTATTAATAAAATATGTATATAATATATATTATTATAGTAACTCAATACAATATGTCTAAAACTAACAACACGAATAATTTTAGAACATACAATACTAACAACGTTATTGTCCTTTATGGACTTAATCTCTTCATTTATGGTATCAATCTATTTTTGAGAGTTAGAACTTTTCATAACTTGACAAAAGTTAATTATATCATTTTCTTCCATTCAATGTTAACCTCATGCTTTTAAAGAAATACGATATAATCATTTGAAATTGTATTTCTCTTTTCTTTAATGACTCTCTTTAATAGTAATAATTCTGGAGGTTATGGAATTTGTTCTTTTAAAATAACCTTTTAAACTTGCACAGTAAGTTCAACAATATTGTCTTAATCTACAATTATTTCTTAAATAATGTCAAGTATAAAACCTTAACCTAATCATTGTCAATAGCAATTAGAAGGATATTAATATATTTTTCTTCAAAAATAATATCTCTAATCCTTTATTTTCCTGTAAACTCAACATTTTCAAAGAACTTAGCATTTCTAATCTTGAAAATTGATTTAGTTATGAAATTATAAAATTTAAAACCCTTGATTCTATTATAGTATCCAATAAAATAACAATTAATAATCCTTAAATCTAATTTTTTTCATTTGGCCTATAAGGCCTTACTTTAGCTGAAAATCCCTTAATGTATAGATACTTCAAACTATGCCTTTTACCCATCTAAAAATTATAAGAGATTTTAGTAGTTACTTTAGTTAGAATTTTGTTAAGTATATATGCCGTAGTTTTTAATATTTTTCTCCAGAGTGATATTAGTAAGGTGGAATGATTAATCATACTC
This sequence comes from Trichilia hirta, assembly GCA_035221805.1. Lineage (NCBI taxonomy): Eukaryota > Viridiplantae > Streptophyta > Magnoliopsida > Sapindales > Meliaceae > Trichilia > Trichilia hirta. Next base: position 22,350 of record JAWDEX010145590.1, on the reverse strand, counting down.
TTTTCATATCCTTAAGTATTCTATTTTGTCTCTTAGCAATACCATTCATGGTAAGAGAACTTAGTATGGTGTATTGTAGGACAATACCACACTTCTTAGGTATTTAAATGTTGTTCACCTGATCCATTATATCTATTATAGTATTCACTAATATGGTTAGATCTAATATTTTTTATTATTTTATTAAGTTAATTCTTAACTTTAACTTTGTAGATCTTGGACACGTTCAAAAACTATGACTTTTTATAGATGAGATAAAGGTAGATAAGATAAAGGTAGCTATATCTAAAATAACCATCAATGAACATTATAAAATATTGTTGACCATTTCAAGAAGATGTAAAAAATGGCCCATAAATATTTGTATGTATAAGTTTTAAAACGTTTAAAGTCATATTAATACTAAATCTCTTAATATTGATTTATTTTTTCTTTATGCAATTAACATAATTGTCAAAATCTGAAAGATTAAAGGGATCGAGAATTGCATTAGACACAAGTCTCTTAATTCTCCTTTTGGAGATATAACCTAATTTCTTGTATCACAATTATGTAAAATTTTTGTCTATTAATTTACATTTGATACTTGATGTACAAATATGCAAGGTTCATTAAAAGAAGTAATAGTATCAAGTAAATATAGATTATCATAACTAGATAGAGAACTAGTACCAATCAATTTTGAATTTTAAAATAGACAAACTTTATTATTTTCGAATGACTAATAATATCATGATTTATCCAAAATAGAAATAGAATTCAAATGTCATCTAAATGATAGTACAACAAATGTTTGATTCAAATCTGAATAAAAATCAGTTCTTAATAATAATCTAAATATTCATATTACTTTAACTTTCATTGATTTGTTACCACTCATATAAATGTATCTTTCATTATCACTTGATTTTTGACAACTTAAGCAAGTCTACATAGACACTATAATGTTAGTTGTTACTCTAGAATCTATCTACCACGTGTGTCTAGGGTCTGAATCTATTATAATGTACTCTCTAATATTTTCTTTTTCTTTATATTTCATAGAGTTAAATTTTATAAAAAAATGTACTAGTTTTAGTTTTTTTATTCTTGACAAACCTTTTCTTAACATCTTAAAAGAAATCTTTAGCTATATCAATGTTTTCAAACATAATATCTTGAAAAGCACGCTTAGTGATCATTAAGCTCATACAATTCGATAGTTCTCACTTTTTCATCTTTTTCTTGTCATCGGAGGTACTCTTATTAGTAAGAGTGGTACGTTGATTGACCCTTAAAGCTAGATTAAGGTTCATAACTCCGAACATAATAAACACATTTTCTTACCATAACTTGAAGTTAATTCTATTAAGCACAGAGATGGAATTAATGCTTACAAAAATGTTTAAAGTAAAATTTGAACCTAAACATACTAAGAACAAAGTAAAATAATTTAACTCATATAAACACTTTATTATAAAATAGTAATAATTTTAAATTATAGTAAGGCCCATTAAAAGATACCGAGCATAATATTAATATTTAGTCTTTGGACAAAAATATTAACTTATAAGTGATATCATGGTGTAATAATTAAATACTGATAATGAAGCATACTAAATAATAAATTTTTCTTTAAATTGATTTATTATTCACATATAATCGAATAATTATCATATATTTATTATCGTAGGTATATATGTAATTTGGTCAACTAGCAATCTTTCTTTAAGTCGATCAATACTCGTATAAATTACGAACACACAAAACCTTTTAATATTTTAAATGAAATCAATTTTTACAAGAGAGATTACTTTGACAATATTTTTACTTCAATTAATTTGCTTTTGAATAATATATCTCATAAGAGTTTATTGTGCTAATATTTGCATTTAAAATATTATTTTTTTATAGCTTTCTTATGATCAAATATTTCTCAATATCAAAATTCAGTATTGAGTCTGCACTTCTTGTGATTTAAGATATATGATAAATTTAAAGAAAATATCATGAGTATTCGAATGATATTTACTATGTCTAACTTCTATGAACACTCATTTACTTAGAAGTTGGGTTCAAATCGTGTATATATGAAAGTATAAATTAAATTAAATTTTAGTATAATATCAAGAAAAATCTAAAATTTGTTTTAAAACAAATTGTAAAGAATATAGTGATTTTATCCGAAATCATAAATAACCATATTTTGGATTAATTTGCACATAAAATTAGAATTTTGGACTTAATAGAAATTATCCAAATAATGACTTAATCAAAATTTAACAATTAAGAGTTCAATAAAAATTTACCAAATTGAAACCAAAATCATTTTTTGATTTCCACCACCCTCACCTTTTAAGATATCTATACATAGAAGTTTGAATCAACGCCAATTTTGTGTAGTTTCCATTAATCCATGGCAACCAATTATTGGGAATCCTAATTCATGGCCAAAATTCTAGAAAATGAAATTTTAGAATTTTTCAATACATGCACTAAATTTTTTAATCCTTTTAATTTGTTCAAAATAAATCATAACAATTTACACAATATAAAACAAACAATAATTCATATAATTTAGACGTGCATGTTTTCCAAATATTCAATAATATAACATACATAAAATTCATAATAAAAAAATTTCATATAATCAATTCGTGCATATATATTAAATATTTATCAAAATAATTTTGATAAATTATGCATGTATCCAAAACAAAATTTATCAAAATAATACACATATGTATACGTATATATCCATATTTCAATCAAACAATATATATACATATATTCATAATTTATAAAAGAATTGAGAAAACTAAATTTTTTAATAATTCAACATCAGAACTACTCTGATACTACCTGTTAGAATAAAAATTAAAATTTTCATATTATATCATCGAAAATAAAACTAAATACAGAAGTATACCTGAATATGTTATGATAAAACTTGTAATCAAATCTTGCGATTGATCTTTCAAATCCTCAAGCAGTTCTTAAAACTCTTTGTTCTCTCTAATAATGAGATGTTAGAGTGAAATGAATTGTGCGTATGATTTGAGAATTTTAATCTTTTCTTATATAAAAAAATAGCTTTTTAAAAAGGTTCAAAATTTTTTAGAGCAACTGTTCTTAAAACTTCTTACAAAAACTTTTATTATTTCTAATTTTGCCTATCATAATATTAAAAATAGTGAATTGATTTTTACACATAAGAGAGCTACACTTAACTAAATGTATTAAATTCTATATTTTATTAACCTTAACAATCACTTTAATTTAGGCTTATCCTTATAATAACATATAATACACAATTAATTACATACGTAACCTATATATATTTGATTAAATATCCAGCATGACAAACTAAAACCAACTTTTTAATTATTATGTAATTCTCAAACATTAATGGTTAGGTTTTATTTAATATAAATATAAATATAAATATAAATAGCATAATCAAAGAACAACACAAGCATAACATAGCTTTAGCTTTGTTTGTGCTTAACATGTAGCACAACAAAAATGCTAGGATCTAGACGTAGTTTACATTACAAGAATGATCATGTAAACTATAAAATAACTTGTTACTGCAATTATCATAATATCAAATAAAATTTTGATATCTCGTTGGATATATGTTTCATAGATTAATAAATGCAGAATATCAAATAAAATTAACCGTGATCGTATTTTGTATTTTTGATGAAACTATAAGAAAAAAAAAAAAATTTACTTGTGGTGGTACTTGCATTGTGTTTTATTGCTGAAAATAATGGTAGGTGGTGAGGGAGAAAATTTTAAATTATTATAAGAAATTCATATTTAAATGGGAGGTCAAATGAAACTAAAGCAACTAGAGTTATTAATTAATATTAGAGGTGACAAATGGGTTGGGCTAGTCTGACTTGACACGGTATGATTTGTAAACAGTAAAATCTCAATATATCCCAACTTATTTAGTTGTTAAGCCCCTAATGAGCAGGGGCTCATGACAGGCCTGGGTCGCCCAAGCTCATTATGAATTTTAGCTTGACTAGTAATTATATTATATATTTATTATTTAAATAATAATTTTTAAATATAAAATTATTAAAATAATAACTCAGAATTATTATTATTATTTAAATATATATAAATTATTATTATTTAAATGTAAGGCTCACATGCTAATCGTGAAGGGTCGGGCCTCTTTTTTCTGCCATGCCTGGCAAATTACTATGCATCCCTGGGCTGGCCGGACATTTTAGTCCATTTTCCACCTCTAGTTGATATCATTATTCACAATTAATTAATGACAAATATTAATATTAGAGATATAAAATTTTTTGATATAAATAGAATTTAATAAAGTTATGTTGTCGACACATATTTTATGTATATATTAAAATTTTTTATAAATTTTTATTTACTCTTGTAACTTTTTATAATATTGTCACGTTAATTTATAACAAAAAAATATTCGTAATATTACTTATAATAAAATACAATTTTCACTTTATTTATTTCTATTCCAACAGTCCTCGATAAATCGATAAAATTTTTTTGGGATCTCAACTGGTACATTATTGATATTTAAATTTCTAAAGTAAGTGAAATTCAAATCTCAAATTTATATTAATTATTACTCAATTAAATCAACTAGTACTGATAACAATGCTAATATAAAAGAAAAAATTTCAAATTTCAAAAACAATCTAAATAAGGATTTTTTATTTTTATCAAGAGCCTATTTGATTTAAAATTCTCATACTATTCTTTGTTTTGGAAAGGAATACAGTTAAGACTGAAGGAAAAAATTGATAAAAAAATAAAGGATTCAATAAAAACAGTTATAGAATTGTTGAGAGGTCAACAGAGTCGCTGTGCTTATTTTTGCTGCCCTGAACTGAAATCAAAATGCAATAGGAAAATTTTCAGACAACTAAAACATAATTATAATACTATTACGATTAGTACACACGAAAAAAAAAAAAATCCTAAAACCGATGTCTTGGTCTCTTCCCAGTTTGTATAAAATTGGAAACACATTACTTACAACTTTCACCAAGTCCACCAAGTAGATAGTTGCCTCAACCAAGTTCAGCAAGCAGTTACTTGCCTGCGTTGTTTTAATAGATCCTATGACATGGTCTCCTCCTCCCAAACTCTGAAAGAATTAGAAGCTGAAGAAAGTAATTTGTTTGCTGATGAAAGCACTTATCGAGAAGAAAACTATAATTTACCGCCGGGAAATCGCTTTGCGCCGCATGATCAAGAGCTAATCCTGCATTACCTTTTCAATAAAATCTTGGGGAAACAGCTTCCAGCAGACATTATCAGAGAAATTGATTTGTATTCTTATGATCCTCATCAACATCAAATAAGTAAGTTGTTAATTTGTTTCTCCCCTGTTTTTGCTTGTCAAATATTTATGTGATATATATGGTTAATTTGATGTATATGTGTGCTGTGTTGGGGATTTTAAGTATGGGAAACCAGATGAGGCTTATTTCTTCACTTTTCTAGGACATTCAAAACGACAGAAAAGAAGAACCAACGGTGGCAATTGGAAGACTACTGTTCAGGATAAACCAATCCTGTATGGCAATACGATTGTTGGATTTAAGAAAATTTTGGTGTTCTGTCGGGGAAATGCCCTAAAAGGGATAAAGAGTTCTTAGATTATGCATGAATCTAGAGTCAATCCAATGTATTTTTCGGCTAATACAATGGATGATACTTTGAAAACCAAGGTAAAAGAAACAACACATTGAATTGAGTTTCAAATTTCAGCTAACTCTATTGTAATCTTAGTTAACAGTGTTTTTATGGAATTTCAGGTAGAGACTTGTGTGGTATGCAAAATTCAGTACAAACGAAAGAATGGAAAAAAGAACAAACACAGGGCCTGAGAGTATTCAGAAGCAAGGAAGACAAACAAATTAGCATTGGAGTCAGCTGTTACGGAGATAGTGGCCATAGGCCAAATTCAAAGCAAGCAAAAGAACTATAACAGATTGATGACAGAAAAACAGACAACCAACACATAAACAGAACCTTTTTCTATTTTTCTAATTTTTTTTTGGTTGTGTTTTCTTTTAGATTTTCATATTTTCTTTGTCATCATTAATAAATAATAATTAAGGTACGACGCCATTAACAATTTACCGATGAATTTATGTACTCCTTTAATTTCTTGGTATTTGGTATCTAATATTAGAATAAATTGTACTGATATTAGAAAATTTTATGGGTGATTTATTATATTGAATCATATATAAATTCAAAAGGAGACAAAATAAATTAAAAATAAAAAGCAAAATATATTATATACGACTTAACTGAAATAATTTGATTTTATGTTTTTATTTAAATTTTCCCAGTTCCATGATTACTACGGTTCCGTTAAGTTTTCTCTAAAAGGGAATCGGCTTATAGTTTCCTATCATTGAATCCTTTGTACGAGAAAACCCACGAAGTAGAGCGAAAACCCACCTCCAGTGTGAACTTCCCCGACTATGTTTTCCCTCCTGCTGCTTGGAAGGCCAACCTTACAAATATCATCTTTTCTTTCTCTCGCCCAGCTTTCAGAGTTTTAGTTTTTCAGTTTTAGTAGTTACAAACCTTTCTTCCTCGATAACTCCACTATCATTAACTTACCCTACATAACTTCCTCGATGTTGGGGATAAAGCCAAGCGAAATGGTGAGTCAGCAGTTTTTATCGAATTCGCTTTACCATAAATAGATCATGCTCAAAGTTATCTAGAGTCAGTCTAAGTTTTAACCGAAACTCAGAAGACTCAAATGGAGGGTCAGAATGACCCATTATCTCGAGTAATGACTCAGGATTCAAAGACTGGGAATTAATATATTGAAGTTAAAGATATAAATATAAATACCGATTCTGAGAGTGGAAATTTAATCACAGGATCAGAAAAAGAAATAAATGAAGGCAATTATAAGGCACGTGTCCTAATCACAAGAGTTACATATTTAATTCTCAGTAATTTATAGGATTACATATATAAACTTTAATAATCCGTAGAGTTATGTGGTAAATATATAATTTGCATGTCAATTATATGTTAAACCCAAAGTTACTTGTAAATCCAGAAAAAATCGGTTATTAATATATATTTTTTATAATTATAAATAATAAAAAACTAAAGAAACACATATCAAAATTTTATTCATCCTAGAGCTTATAAAAAATCGAGGCGACCAAGCAAATTGAATTCGAAACCTTTGAAGTTCAAGCTGTCATTTTGCCATAATTTTGTATATAATTAACCTTGAGACACCTTGAATTTGCAAAGACTTATAAGAAGATTTTATGAATAATATAAATAATTAATTTTAACACATGCGAATGTCATAAATATAATAAGAAAGGTTTAGATAAAATGTTTAATATGGTAAGGCAACTAATTATAAATGAGGCCTCACTTTTTTTTATAAATGAATTAAAGTGATAAATAAAATATAAAAGTTAAACTTAGAATATCTCCCATCTCAATCTTCCCACTAAATATATCGTCTCAAGTCTATAAAATGACAAATATAGCATCGTTAAGAATTTTTCATTAGTTATTAATTAAAAGTTAATATTTTTATTGCATATAAAATAAAATAATCTTTTATAAAAGGCCATAAATGCCGGGGAAACTTGAAAATGTGGAATGCAACACAGATGTCAAATCCAGGTGTCACACGGAATTAACCGGAAACACCTTAACAAGTTGGAGTGTGGAACCACGTCATCCAAAATCCCCTAACGGTACGGCCCTACTCCCGCTCTAAAGATGTCAAAAGAAGAATCTGCAGAAATCTAGAACTTTAAACGGCAACGACCCCCAAACCAAAATATCTTCGCTCTCTGAAATTTCTCGAACTTTCAAGAGAAAAGAGAAAAAAAGGCAACTCTATAAAATATGTCAACACCCGCCCTTCCCTACCATCAACGGTACAAAACGATTAACAAGCACAAAAGCAGGGAAAAGATTTTCAGAAAATTACTTGTTTTCCGTGGAGATGATGGATAGTCCGTTTTACGGCAGAAGCTACTGGAATGTACAGTCTCACCCTGGCTCTCACCACTTTCCGAGCGTGAGGGAGATACAAGTACATTACATAGGATCGGAGCAACGCCCGAGAAGATCCGATTCGGCGGTGAAGATCCAGAAGGTGTTCAGAGGATTCTTGGTGAGAAAGAGCGTGAAGAAGATCGTGGAGATAAGAAGCGAAGTGGAGGAAATCGACAAGAGGATTTGGAAGAAAAAGACTATTGATTTGATTGGGAGAGATTCACAAGAGAGATTGAAAATTAATGAAATGTTAATGAATTTGTTGTTCAGATTGGACTCTATTAGAGGAGTGGATTCTGGAGTAAGGGATTTCAGAAAGACGGTTATTAAGAAAGCGATCGCGTTGCAGGAATATCTGGACGCCTTCATTTCTTCTAATAGTAAGGGTGATCAAATTTTAGAAGTTGATGCAGTTGATAACGTTGAAAAGATCGTGGAAGCTGTTGATCAGAGTCAGACGATAGAAGGGAAGCTGGATTGCACGGAGGATGGTGAAAATCGTGTTGATTCAATGCCAGAAAATACTGAAGCTGTGGAAGAAAATGAAATTGTCGAAAATCAGAACCATATGGGAGATGAAAATGAGACCAGCGAGGAAGATAAAGAAACTATCAAATGTCTAATCCAAGAAACTGTTAGAAGTCAAATGGACGGCGAAAAATATCGGGAAGATGTTGAGTACTGTAACGAGATGCTTACGGTGAGTGATCGTCCGGAAGAAAATCTAGGGACGAGTCAAACAGAGGGTCAGGCTGATTCCTCCGCTAATCCTGAGAGTTTGATTGAATATTGTGAAGAAGACAATAGCTCGTCATTAAAGCAAGAAAAGAATGGTATTGAAAATGATGAAGCTGAAAATAAGGAAGTGAATGTGAAAGAAAGCAGTTGTCCAGGAGAAGAGCATACGAGGAACAGAGAGCTGCTTGAGAGGATGGTGGAGGATAATGGTAAAATGATGGATTTGATGGCCCAATTGTTTGAGAAGAATGAAATGCAGACTAGGATGCTGTGCTCATTATCCCACAGGGTTGAGCAGCTGGAGAGGGCCTTTATGTGTGAGAAGCTGAGGAGGAAGAAGAAGAGGCAAGCTGCTATGGCTGTTGATGGATGTCAAACGTCACCGGATAACAAGAAAAGTGGGAAGAAAGAATGAATCGGAAATTTGGAATAATATTTTTTTATTTCTTCTGTCAATGAGATTTTCTGTAATTTCAATTCAAGTTGCCAATAAATGTCATGGGAATCCTAGACGCTCGTTTGCTCATGTACCTTTGGGTTTTCATTTTCTATAATCTTCTTTTCTTGGCAGGAATTTTGATGGTTTGGAAAAAAATATGCCTCAACCATACTCGGACTCGTAAAAGACGCTACAAAAAACACAAATTTGTGTAGGCTTATAAGTTCGGGGGACACGAAATATTTATGGGTAGGCACACGTGATTTTGATCGGATTAAAATAAAATTTTAAATTCATTTGCATATTATAATTTAAAATTAAATTAATTTAATATGTTAAAATTTTATGAATTAATTCAATTTTAATTATAAAATAAAATTTAAAACGATTTGAATTTGTATTTTGTATTATATTATAAAATTAATATTATAATAATTAATTATTATTAATTTTATAATATTTTATTAATATTTAAGAGAGAATTTAATGAATAATTTTTTTAATTTTTCTGTGAGTATTTTTTTAATAGTTATTATATACAAAAAATTGAGTTAATTATGTATAATTGAGATGATAAATAAATAATAAATTTTTTTATAAAATTAATATTAAGCGATTAATTTACAGTTTTGCGATTTATAATTATTTTAATTTAGAATTAAAACTATAAACAAATATAAATTAATAAATTGTTCTAAAAATTTTTTGAATTAATTAAAATTGTAAATTATAATGTTTTTGAATTAATTTGGATTGATTTGTCTAAAAATGTTTATCCCTAAAAAAAATATGATAATTTAAATTTATTTTTTATAAATTTTTGTATATTTATTGACATGGTGTAATAGTATTAAATATTATATAATTTATATTATTTAATTTTATTGATTATATTAATTAAGATTATCGTAACAAAAATATCCCTTTTCATATTATTATATAATTTTATAGTATTTATTTTTATTAATTATATTAATTTTATATTTATTAATTAATATTATTTGTACATGAATATCACTCTTTTAAGAAAGGGTAATTTTAGCAATATAATTTAACAATATTCTTGATATTTTGATTGTTTAAAAATTATTAAAAACACACACACGCGCGCGCGCGCACACAAAATGCCATTTTGACGAAGATGCTTCTAGAAGTTAGAGGTGGGTGGCCCCGGCCAGTGGTGCCGTTGCGCTATGAGGTTCCTGGAGGTGGACTAATGCTGTAACTACCCCAGCCAGGGTGCTTAGGACACTGCTTAATCAAACTACTTTATATCTTTAAAGTGGATACACTATCGTTTTTTTTCTTTTCTTTTCTTTTTTTAATCTTACCCCTTGTTTTTGTTGTTGTACCTGTATTTATAAGTGATAGAGTAATTTAAAAAAATAAATAAATAAATAAAGGAGCAAGGGAGGCAAAAACAGTATTTTACCCCTTGATGTCAGTGTGTTGGGCTCGCAGGTATAACGGCCCGTTGTATATTGTGGATAGACGTGTTGGTCTGACATTGTATGCTTGTCCGTTTTCGTAAAATTTTCCAATATTATCAAAATATCTCACGCCTAATAAATTTTAATAATTCGAATGAGCATCTAAAAAGAGATATATTACTTTATTCGAATTTTATGAAAGGGTAATGTCATATTATCTATAAAATAAAATAAATATCTGATATGTAGGAATCATTATTTATTTTCCATTTATATGAAATTTCTTTTAATTTTAGAATTTATATAAAATGTAGTATTGTTTTAATACGGATTATCAGATATGTAGGCTTAAAAACAATTTTTTATTTATTTTTCCAAATTTTTAACATTAACTAATTTTATTGCACAATAAATATAATTTTAAATATTAAATCAGCTTTCAAATTTACGGGCCGAAAGTTCGAGATTTTCCATTTCACATGTAAATTAAAGAGTTTCGATCGAAGCTTTGCTATGATTGTGTTAATTGTTTAAAATAAATAAATTGACTCTTTCAATTGATCCTTGCATCCCTAATAAATAGAGTAATATTATCCAGTAGCGCGACAGCTTTTCATTGTTGTTTTATATACTATTCTTCACAATAATACAAAAATGCAAATGTTATCATATATATTAATAAATAATAAAAAATTAAATTATTATATTATTTTTATAATTAATTATATAATTTGCATATAAAAAAAAAAAAATTTTGGAATACATTTAAGATTATAATTACTAAATACATTTCTATGAAGTGCCGAAATAAAACTTGTTGACCTAATTTGTTGGATTGAAAAATAAATATTTTTGATATATATGAGTGATTGAACTGAATCAAATTAAATACTTAAGAAGAAAAAATTAAAATTGCTATTTTTTAATTTACATGATACTTTTTTATTTTGAAATTTATATATTTTTTTGGAAAAAATTATATATATATATATATAAAGGAAAAATATAAATTAAAATTTATTTTCTATAGAACAGAGCAAAGCAAGGTGCGCTGCTATAATTTGATGTAAGCCGATTAGTAGATTTCGCTGTTCTGACCACCCAAACCCTCTTTACCCTTTTTCTTCCTCGTATCACTAGTTCACAACTATCCTCTCTATCCCCCGTCTCTCTCTCTCTCTCTCTCTTTCTCTGGGACTGCCTATTTTCTTCGAAACGTTTTCGAAACGCCAGGATCTCCGAAACTCACAATAACGACGTAAAAAGACCTTCGTATCAAATCAGGTCTATTGTTCTTATTTGAAAAGCGTTGTTGTGGTTGCTGTTGCTCTTTCTCTTCTGCAGAGCACTGTGTATTTTGTTGTTACTTCAATCACTGTGTGTTTCCTTGTTTTCGATCTTATCTTTTTCTTTTTGTATATCTATAAGTCTGTTTCTCCTCCACCGTCCGATGGCTGAGCGCAAGTTCGATCTACCCGTGGATCTTCTCTACTCTAAACCGTCCGATCATCCATGGACCCCTAAAGGTATTCATTTTAATTTTCACACATCGATTGGATAATATGAAGTCAATGTCAGGTTATGATTTATTGATCTGAACTCACGCAGCTTCTCTCCTTAATTAGGGTTTTTATATACATACGATTGATCGATTTTTAATTTTCTGTTGCGTTTTAGAGTGAGATTCATGGTCGCAATTTGTTTTTGATAGTCAGACCGGCATTGGGGAGTTCACTAGGTCAATTTTTGTTAAAATTGAAATCGGATATGCAATTTTTTCTTTTGTCGTTTCCGGAGGAAGGGAACATCCTGTTCATTATTGCAATATAGAAGGTGTCGAATGTTTACATTAATTTTTGAATGTTATGACAGGGGATGCGTCTGGGAGAAATGAGGATAAGCTTCATCTGGGATCGCTTGATGAGACAAAAGGTCGAATAATGCTGTTTTATCTGTTTAATGCCTTTTGTTTTGCTTCTGTGTCTGTAAGTTGCCTAATGCTGTATAAGTTGTACTATTGATTGATTAATGATGGCAGATCAATTGGCATCAGAAAGCAGCATCCCGCTGTCTCCACAGTGGCTTTATGTGAAACCAAATGAGAGTAAGGTGGTACATTCTAATTTTTTGTCGGAGCTCTCTGTATTTCCATTGCTTAAATTAACAGCACGACTTTATTAAAACACGTGGTAAAGCAATTTTGTTTATGTTTCCTAAATCAGTAAGGCAACTGTCTTTCTCATTGTAATTGCACCGATTAAAGTCAATCAAAACTTAAACCACTTTTTTCTTCAGTCTGATAATGCATGAATATTTCATTTGTTTAGGTGATGAGGAAATATGCGTATGCTCTGTTTTCATAAGGTTGTATAACAGGATGTGAAAAAAACAATTGTACTTTCGCTTGTTTGTAGGTTTATTTGCTAGGTAATAGAGTCATTCACGCATTTTTAGATGCTTGCTGTACATGAATGCTTACTTGATCTTTATAGGATTTTATATTGTTATTTGGTACCGTGGCTATTTTCTTGCAGATAATTACATTCGTTGTTGTATTCTGGACTTGCTTTTTAATTTATGGATTAGCTGTATCTTCAAGCATCCGAATTAATCGGATTATGTTGCTTATTACTTTTGAAAATGCCTAAGAAGCTGATAAAAAAAATGCATTTTTTGTATCTCACACTTGGGGAAACAGAGAGGATTCAACTCTTTGGTTAACCAGTGATGTTCCTTATAATTAAGATCCTCTTTAACTTGAGAATCTGAGATATTTTCTTGCATATTCTTTCTAGTAAGTAATGAAACTAGGAAGATGAGAATGTTGAGAGAGAGCTTTTGCCCCTTTTTAATTTATTTTTCCTTTTTCTTTCAGTTGGGGTAGGGGGTAGACCAAAGGTAGGTGAACTAAAATGTTTTAAATTTATGAGAGAATGTAAGGCATGTTTATGGGAAACTTTAAGGTGGAAGCGTCTTTGTTATTCTATTTTTTTGTTTTGCTTGCTTGGTTATCAGGATACAGACTCGCTTGGACATGCTAGCTTAGGTGATGATGTTGTTGTGGGTAATTGCTAACTAAGAATGTTAGTTTAGGCTATTGGGGTAGAATGGCATCTACAATACCCCCCTCCCCTTAAAAACCACATTTGATTAGTGATGTTGCAGTTTTTTGAATTACTAATTCCTGCTTTTTTGGAATGGTAATGCTTCTTATTCTGCCTATTGTTCCATTATTTATTTATTTTTTCATTAAAGGACTAAAGAAATCTACCACATAATCTTAGTTTCTTCTAAATGTTAAATTGTTCTGACACCATCTCCTACTGTTAGAATTACTTGATGGATCACCTGTGGGGGCCATCACATGCCACTGAACCTCGGAGCTAATTCATTTTTTTTTTCTCCTTGGCTTTCCCACTAGCAGTCACCCGTCTGTTTGTGTGACTGAGTACCATTTTCACCTTTTACATTTATAAACTACCATTTTGCACCCAGAGGAATATAAGAATTAATGTTTTATGTGGCAGATGGAACGGAACTCATTTTTTTAATCATATGTGGCAGATGGGACGGAACTCATTTTTTTAATCACTCTGTTTGAGCCCCGTTGTCTAACAATTTTACTAGTTTTAGAGCAATTTATTCTATGTATTAACGTTGAAATTTATTTGTAAATGTGTGACATCTTAATCTAGTAGACTTCAGTATCTTAAATTAGTCAACTTTGGGTAAGAGTTTGAAATGTGCTCCAGTTACTGTCTGAAGACAATACTGATAAAGGAAATGTTTTCTAAGTGTTTTTTTCATGTATGGTAGGATGTGCGTGCTCCAACTTCTCTCTCTCTTGGAAGTTCCACTGATCCTAACCAGAAGGAGAGTTGGCGATTGGAAGGCTCTGAGGACAAAAAAGATTGGAGGAGGGGTGTTGCTGAAAATGAAAATAGCCGCCGCTGGCGTGAGGAGGAAAGAGAAACTGGCTTACTTGGTGGTAGACGAGATCGCAGGAAAGCAGATCGTCGCGTTGACAATGTTTCAGGAAGAGACTCAATTGATAACAGAGCTTTAACTTCTGATCGGTGGCATGATGGTAATACACGGCGTGACAGCAAATGGTCATCTAGGTGGGGTCCTGAAGACAAAGAGAAGGAATCTCGTGGTGAGAAGAGGTTGGATGGGGAGAAGGAGAAGGAAGATGCTCACAATGACAATCAATCATTTGTAAGCAGCAACCGGTCAGCTGATACAGATTCTCGTGAAAAATGGAGACCGCGCCACAGAATGGAGGCTCATTCTGGTGGTTCAGCTTCCTACCGTGCTGCACCTGGATTTGGACTTGAGAGAGGAAGGGTGGAGAGTTCAAATTTGGGGTTTTCTATTGGACGAGGAAGGTCAAATGTTATTGGGAGGTCCTCATCTACTAGTCTCGTTGGTGCTTTCCAAGGTGAAAGTGTCCCTGGGAAACCTAGCTTCTCTGCTGATACTTTTTGCTACCCAAGGGCTAAGCTTCTTGACATTTATCGTCGGCAGAAGATTGATCAATCCTTTATGACTATGCCTAATGTGTTGGAGGAAGTATCACCTATAGTGTATGTAGAATCTTTTGAACCCTTGGCTTTTGTTGCTCCTGATCCTGAAGAGGAGGTAAAGTCTGAGCATTAGTTGTCCTTCATGCTCTAGTTAACTGTCAGCCATTTTTTTCTTAATTGACTAAGTTGTCTTATCCTCAAATTGGGTTTATTGGATGTATTAGGCTGTCCTTAGCGAAATCTGGAAGGGAAAGATTACTGGTAGTGGTATTGTATACAATCCATTCAAACATGACCGATCAAATGATTATGTTACAGGTATTAACATATTTTTGAGTAAAAACTATCATCGCTTGTTCGTTTACTACTCAATTCACCAAGTTCACCAACATGTTCCGTGTATAGGTTCTGAAGACTTGGAATCCACTGAAGGAAAACAGGGTGTGCTCCCCTCAGTTCTTCCCAATGAGATTGTTGAGACTTCCCAAGAAGCTGAAAATGTTGATGCATATCAGTTTGATGACAATGATACCTTGAGGAATTGCAGTTCACTTATGAAGGTGTTGGATGGTGAGTAATAATCACTTGGTTTAGTTTGGGAACATAGAGTTCCATCTATCGAAGTGTAATAGGGTTATTTGCACCTGTTTTATGTCTGAAAGAAACTGAATTCACGTGTTTTCAGGACAAGAAGTTAATCATGAAGAACATAAAGTTACTGCGAGGAATCTTGGGTTGGAGTCAGATGGAAAAGCCTCAACTCGTTCAAAAAGCAATGATGCCAGCAATGCTGAAGATTTTGATGCTGATAGCCGTAATATTGGGGAAAATTGGCAAATGCTGGACTCTGCTTTTACCAAATATCATCAGTTTGATAACCTTGAGTGCGCTTCTTCTTTTGACATCAGATCCAAACTTCCTGATGATTCGAGCTCTCTGTTGGTAGCAACCTCTTCTGAGCAAACACCGGATAGCAATCTGCAGCAGTTGGGGAGAGATGCTACGATGAAAGACTTAGAAAGGGTTACGCCAGCTGAGCAACTAATTTTGTTGTATGTTGATCCTCAAGGAACAACACAAGGACCATTTCTTGGTGCTGATATTATTTCTTGGTTTGACCAAGGATTTTTTGGGATTGACTTGCCAGTCCGCCTAGCAGATGCACCTGAGGGAACTCCATTCCAAGATTTGGGTGAGATGATGCCACAACTGAAAGCAAAGGACATGAATATTAGTGCCAATGGTCCAAATTCTGATTTGGAGCAATTTGGTCCTCTGGGGGGAAAGATGGAGGCTACTTTGCCTACTGCATCCGTCTCGGTTGGTACTAATGACATGTCCCAATTGTTGCCTGAGTTTGATGGCCTCTCAGCTGAGCTTCATCAGACAAGATTAACGGAGTTGGAAGTTCCTTTACAACCAACTCATTCTGGGGGTCAAAGAATTCAAGATTTTGTTGGTCAAGATGAAGGTTGACATTTTTATTGATAGCTTTTGGATTATTGTCCGTTTCTGTAGATTCTATGCTAATGGTTGATTGTGCTTTTGTAGAAATTTTGTTTCCAGGAAGACAGGAGAATACTGGCTATCATATCGTAAAATCTGCTGGGAGCATTTGCGAGCCTGCTATTCAGCCCTCTTGTCCAAGTGAATGGACAGAATCTGGGATGTCAAATCAAAATGATAACAAGTTGCACCCTTTTGGCTTGCTGTGGTCTGAGCTTGAAGTAACTCAAACAAGGCCAACCAACATTACTCCCAGCATGGGAAGAGCTGTACCATTCAGTGCCATAAGTGATCCGGCTCTTGCTGCTGAGACGTGGTCAGATGTTTACAAAAAAAATACACTTGCTGACCCCAATCTGTATCAAGATCCCATGGCTGCTCACCATATGCGACGCATGGAACAAGAGAAAAACCATTTTGATCAAGCAGAGCAACTTTTGTCTAAACAATTGCATCAACAGCAGCTCCAACAGCGGAATATGTTTCCCCCTCATGAACATATGAATGAATCAGTTCTTGAACGAGTGCCAAGTCAGAGTGTGATTCATCAGCAACATTTGTCAAACCATCCTGCATCAGATTTGGAACATCTTCTGACACTTCATATGCAACAGCAGCAGCAGCAGCAGCTTCAGCTTCAACAACATCAGTTGCATCAACAGCAGCAGTTTCATCAACAAAAGCTTTTGCTGGAGCGACAGCAATCTGAAGCTCGGCAGGTGCTTCTTGAGCAGTTGCTGCATGGTCAAATGCCTGATCCTGGCCTAGGGCAATCACATATTGATCCTATGAGAGCAAACAATGTTCTTGATCAGGCTTTAATAGAGCAGCGTCTTCTACATGAGCTGCAACAACGATCTCATTATCCTCAGAAACATTTTTCTCCATCTTTGGATCAGCTTATTCAAATGAAGTTTGCTCAGGCACCGCAGCAAGAGCATCAAGGAGATTTAATGGAGCTGATGTCACGTTCACCGCAAGGACAAATGCAAGCTTTGGAGCATCAGATTCTTCTTCAAGAGCAGATACGGGCAAGACAATTATCAATGGGATTAAGGCAGCGACCCAATGTGCAGGAAGATAGGCATATTGATCCTCTTTGGCAGGCTGAAGAGCCCAATCAGTTGCTTCGGACTCTTTCTGGTGCACACTCTTCTGCGTTTAGCCCACTAGATATTTACCAGCAGCAACAGAGGCCACCTCATGAGGAGCAGCTGGTTAACCTTGAACGAAATCATTCATTGCAAGAGCAACTCAGACAAGGACTTTTTGAGCCTGCTGCACTTCCATTTGAGCGGTCTATGTCTTTACCTGTAGGTGCTTCAAGGATCAATTTGGATACTATTATGCCTCATCCTCATGGTTTGGATGTACAGGCATTGAACACCCATATGCAATCTGGTGGTCAAGTGGGGGTATTTTCTACTGGTATCCATCCTCAGAATCTTCACCACCCTTTAGTTGCTAACCAGTCCAATTTTTCACACTTGGATGCAATAGAGGGTCATTGGCCTGAGAGCAATGGGCAGCTGGCAAATGAGTGGATGGGATCTCGAATGCAGCATTTGCAGATTAATGCTGGGCGGCAGAGAAGGGAGCCAGAAGTTAAAATGGCCTCTGGAGATCCGAGTTTATGGATGTCAGATGGATCCCATGACGACAAATCGAGGCAGTTGTTGATGCAATTGCTCCATCAGAAACAGCAGCCTTCTGAGTTGTTAGACATGAATATGAATGGAGCATCCCTTGGGACGAGGTCACCATCTGGTATCTACTCTGGATCATCTGCTTCCAATCACCCATTCAATATTCTTCCAGACCGAGAAGCAGGTCCAAACAGCTCTTTTATATTAGGATCTTATGGTTCTAATTCATCTGAACCACAGCAGGCTTGTGTAGCTGACAAGCAGGCTGGCAGTTTAGAAAGCAATGAAAAATTACGACTTAGATCTGAATCCGGAGCATTTTCTGAGGGAGAGTTGTTCTTTTCAGACATAAATGAAAATGATCAGGCAATATACAAAGATTCTAATATGATCCGCCAGTCATCTCTGACCAAAGAGTTTTCAGAGATTGATGGTAGGAAGCGTGGGTCCAAAAGTGAAGATATGACAAAAGGTTTGATTTTCGAGGTACAAGATGGCATAGCAAGGCAACCAGGGTTGGCTGCTCTAGATCGAGTGGAGATTCCAAGTAATTTGTTTGGCAGACGTGCTCCACAAGTTGCCGGTAATTTTCACTCTGTTTATTTGGAATCCTTAAAAGATGTACAAGTTATATTGACATTTTCTTAAATTTTTCAGACAGCGATGCTGGTTTTTATGATTCATTTACGGAAGATCTTGCCAAGGATCAGTAAGCTTCTTTCCTTAGTTTTTTATAATATTTTTCTAATTTATCACTAGCCAGCCTTTGGTAATAAATAAAGACAAGTAACCGTTGTGGATTGACCAAAGATCTCTTCTATGAATTATCCTTTTATAACCATCATTTTAGGATGTTAGTGAACAAATGCACTTTTCTTTAATCATACTGGGTTCCCCCCTTTCACATAATCAGATGGGCAATATACTTCGTTTGATGACCGTAATGCTCATTGTTCATGCACAGTTACATCAGTTGTTGGGAGCACATTTTTTATTTGATATTTTTAAGATATTTATTACCTTGAGCTCCTCTTAATGGGTTGCCGATTGCATCCAGGATTCAAGACAGTGTTGTGCTGAGACGCCCACCTGTCTCACGCGTTTCAACGTCCCAGGAAGGATTGTATGACATGTATACTAATCCAGTTCTCAGAGGGAAAATTTCCTCGAGTTCTGCTGATGGTATTGATCTCTGTAAAATTGCCTTTTTTATTCATTATCTTCAGGGAAAACGATTTTTGGAGGTTGTGATGTTTTTGTCGTAGATCCTCTATGGTACCCTATGTCCAGTAACTTTGCTTGAAGCAACTGAAGAGGATCTGCTTCCTGTGTTTGGTTGGGGGGTGGGCTAAGGAGAGTCAGCTGGAAAGTTTTATGTAGTTTCTGCTACAAATTTTGCTAGTAATGATGTAAGCATATTTGAAATTTTCAGGAAGGCAGGATCCAGGGGGGAATTCGGTGAGCCAAGGTACGGACATGATATCTGGAAAGAAAGAAGTGCGTTTCCACCATACCTCATCATGCAGTGATGGTGATGCGTCAGAGCCGTCCTTCATAGACATGTTGAAGAGTAATACAAAGAAAACTGTTGCACCAGAGTCTAATGCAGCCATGGGGATGACGGAGGCATCAGATGGAGCACCAGGCAGTCGAAATGGCAAAAAGAAAGG
Source organism: Trichilia hirta (assembly GCA_035221805.1). Lineage (NCBI taxonomy): Eukaryota > Viridiplantae > Streptophyta > Magnoliopsida > Sapindales > Meliaceae > Trichilia > Trichilia hirta. The sequence continues at coordinate 2,349 of JAWDEX010145590.1, read as the reverse complement.
AAAGAAGGGGAGGCAGATTGATCCAGCACTTCTTGGTTTTAAAGTCACGAGCAATCGAATAATGATGGGTGAAATCCAACGAATAGAAGATTAGCCCTATTTAATTTTTGAAATTTTTGTGTTATCCCCCATTTGTAGCAAGCCAGTTGTATAGGCCAAGATCAGAGTTTTTTTTTTTTCATACATTTTCTTATAGATACAGGAAGAACGCCTGCTTGAGGAATCCTTAAATTGACAGGGTATAAAATTTGTACAGACTAACAATTTTTACTGAGGCGAAGATTATATTGTTTTACTGGAAAATTTGTTCTTTGCAACGTCGAGTTACAATTTTGAATTTGGATTGGCCTTTGCATTTCAGCTGTGTATAATCGTTGTTACTTGTAAGCTACTTCTAGAAATCTGATTCGCACCCAATATTTGTGGGTCCCTTGTAAGGACACACCAAGTATCAATCAATAAGCTCTCAAAATTATGTATGAAGAAACTAGTAGTATACAATTAAGCATTTAGCACAAACACTAAACAAAATTAAAAAGTATTGTTGTGCTACAACTGGCTGTATTACGCCTTCAAATATTGTTCAGTGAACCCATTGATCTTGGAAAAGCTGCACGATTGTTCCACCCATGATCCACTGCAACTCAGACGATGACAAAGGTACTTCGTTGGCAACGAGAGATACTGCTTCTTTTCCTCCTTTATAACCACATTCAGGAACAACGTATGGGAAATCACTGTTTAGAAAAACAAATGTTCAAAAATCACCATCGATGTTAACCTTCACATTTGCCCTGCCCTCTTCTTTGATTTATGTAAATACATTCTTTTGTTTGAAAGAATATATGAGGGGGACGCGGTTACCTGCCCCACATGACACGGTTTGCACCAAAGCTCGACACTACTTGCAAGAGAGAAGCAGATAGGTCCTGGTAAGGGAAAGACATTCTTGACACCCTAAACAGAGCACTGAATTTGACATATACCTGTATAGATTTACGTATCACAATTGGTATCTCATATTCTTAAAAGGTTTCACAGAGCAAGCAGTGAGATTCGTACAGGTGACTGTACCTGCGGAAACCTCGATAGCTTTAAAAGATTGGAGAAAGCTAGCCTTTCTTCGTTGTTTCTGCAACGTGCCACATATGGAGTGTTGTCATTTGCACAGCCAAATGTCAAACTGCTTCTTGATCAAAGTTAAATAATAAGAGATCTCACATTGGCGGTTTGCAGAAAGCCAAATGATCGAGTAACACTAGTGTTGAGGGAAATTCAGTGCACAGTTCCTCGATTTCTGAAATGTGTAGATTGAGACCCTGAAAAATTCCATTATATTATTAGTACAACCAACCATTCACGTTTACAATTAGTGTGACATTAATCAAATGGGTCTATAGAAATTGAATCAAGAGTAGGTTATTAGCATTCTTTATGCTCCGTACAAAAAGATCAAGATGTGTGATTAAGTCAAATACATAATTTTACAAAGTGATTCATTTTTTTTCATTCTTCAGTTAAAATAGAGTCAGGGGAAGATCCGTATACCTTCATACACAGGAAACCCACTGGCACTCCAAGTTCTCCAGCTTTGGAAAACATTGCCTTCCCCACTTCATTTGTCATCTACATAAATTTATGAAACAAATAAAATGTCATGTCTCCTCACTATCCTTTCCTTGCTAAACCATTCACCTACTGATGACCAGAAGAGGAACAAAACCAAACCCTTGACGGCAATTCCTTAAATATGCTAACAAAATGAATCATTATAAAATCCTATTAACTGGCTTATTTAGAGCTACCCAATTACATCAGCAGATTACCTGTTTGCTAGAATGAAAGTTTTCAAAGATGTTAACACTTAAATTCATTGCATATATTGTTTCTTAAAAATCAATAACCTGCAAAAGTTATGTCTGGACCAGGAATGACAATTGCTGTTTATCAGTTTAGTGTAGTGATAAGTCCAGACAACAATTCTTGCTTCATTGAAGACAATGAATTAGTTTCTTGTATTGAAACTTTATCAATGAGCAAATTTTAAAGAAATATAAAATAATAAAACAAAACTGAGTTGAAAATATCAAGCTATGAGGACCAGCATTAACAACTTTTGCAGCAAGATTAGTACCTGTTGACCAGATGGCCACAAGGATGGATTAAAACGCACAGCACGAAAACCATCCTAGCATGGAACGAGATTGCATCAGAATGTTTTATCTTATTAAATAAAAGGTTATTAGATAACAGACAGTCATATAAAGACCTTCAGAACTAGCTGTTCAAGCTGCTTAACCCCACTGCCATCTTCTGCGGGATTTGCAAGGCAACAGCCAACAAATTTGG
>JAWDEX010145372.1:0-23886 GCA_035221805.1 Trichilia hirta | reverse complement strand
TTGGGGAAGGAGAATGACCTTTACGGCGGCATGAAGAAATCGAACGACTTTTTCGTCTTTATATAATAACATAATAATTATTGAGCAACAGCAAAACTTTTTCCATCAAAGAATAAAACAGAAGTACCAATCAGGTCCACCATCTGCTGCAATACATATGTACAGTTACCTCACATATTGTTAAGAATAACCACTGTATGCTCCATCTTTATCACATGAAGAAGCTAATGTCAGAATATAGCAACAAAAAGACACCCATAGGCACCCATCACCTGCTCACTTCCTATCCCAAACAACAGTAAAAAACTGAATTTTTGAATTTTATTATGATGTAAATGCACCCTAACCAGCTGTGAAAGTCTACTATACGTTTCGCTTGACATTAATTTTTGGACTCTTTTTAGTTTTTTCCATCTAAAATGTCAGTTCACAGACAATGTCAGATGCTGTAAAGATGTTAATGTAAGTGAAGCAACATAGTCATCAAATACTTTCTCAAAAAATCAGCACGACTGTCCTCACATAAAAGCTGATATAGCATGAATGTTCTCCTGAAACTACGGAAAGAAAAGACTATTTGAATAGGAAAACATCAGAAGCATATCCTCAGAAGATCAGATCGATTCCCATAAACTTGAACATCTAAAATAAGTAACCAGTGACCAATTGATGATCCATCATGTAATAGGCTGATTCAGAATAATACTCTGCAGTATGCAAAGATTGAATATTCTCATTCCAAGAAACAGATTGGCATCTTCATAAACAATCCATTACAATGGCAGCAATAACCCAAATTTCTTACACACTAGGGGTTATCAATTGAACCAGTACCTTCAATTTTGCAGCCAATTTTTCATCCACTACTCCACCAAATTCATAACTGTCAATAATTTCAAATCTTACATATTTGCTGTCTATGCTGTTTCCTTATAATATACAATCATTAACAGTAAATTTGTTGTCTGTAATCAAGAAGAAAGTAGAATAACACCAACGGCTCAACAGAGAAAGGTAGGATGTGTACAGAGCAACTCCAACATATTGTATTTCCAATCTGCATGAGATATGAGTCCCCAATCTTTGTTACAATGCTTGATAATTAATCACATTAATATAAAAGAATGAGAATTTAAACAGGATCACTTGCTATAGGAATATGGTGACTGGCTTCTGTCTCTTCGACTTCTCTTGCTATTCCAAGGTGATGGTGAATGTCTCCACCTATGAGACAGTGATCATGAACGAGAACGTGACAAGTCCCTAGGCATTTCTTATCAATTAAAGCTCATAAGATATGCTTTCCAACCTGTAGAACTAAAATCCATCAATTGATGACATTACACTTGCTGCTAGCAAAAGACAATAACTTCACCGATAACTTAAATACACTAATAGCTCCACTTAAGTATCATACAAAAAATTTTAAGCAAAAATTGTTTATCTATTCCATTGTGCTTATCGAATACTTTGTTTGTGTGGGATCATTTTCCCAACCCACATTTATATTCTAAAAGTAACACACCACTTATTTTTGGCTTAAAAAGTGTTTTAATCTTCTCCAAACACATGAAACCCACTGTTTCTTTGATTATTCATTCCTTCCAACGGATAAAATAAAGATGGAGAGCTCATTCCCATTGTTCTTTCAGGTGTAGAGGTGATGAGCATTCAAAACTAGAAAAACAGACGAATATGTTACTTCAACCAATGCTTGACATTGCAAAAGAGAGTAAGCAGGACAAAAAAATGGGTTAGCAGTGAGAAGGATGGTAAAAAGTATTTGAGACAATGAAAGCTGAGACATTGCAGCTGATTAAAAAAAAAGGAGAACTGGTGACTAGTTTGGAGTATACAAACATAAATCATTTCCAAAAACAGATGCAAAGGTCTTTTTTCGTTTTCAAATTAGATTACCAAACACATTTCATGTTGTTCCACTTAAATTTGCACAACAACTAAAAAGAGTGATTTATTCAATCCCTATCAATTCATTCACTATTCCAAAAATATCCTTCATTGTGCAGCAACGGCCCAAAAAATCTCATTTCAAATGAAACACAAAACAGATCAGACTACTTAATTCAATAATACAAATCTTCATTCTAAGAAAGGCCAGTAACAATAGCACAAGCAAGAGCAAGAGCAACGAGAGATGTTTCAAGATTCTCAAAATAAGAATTCAAAATCCATCTACATTTAAATCAATAAAGTCCCTTTACGTCATGGAAAAATAATAAAATAAACTATGTATACTGTACCGAACCTCCAATTACGTTAGGACTAAAAGCAATATATTAAGCTACTTACATACAGATTCCACAAAGCATTTACACGGATTCAATGTAATCAAGTACTTGGACTTAAAGCTTGTAAAATAGAAAGGTGAAAAAAATAACTTTCTAGGGAAACAAACAGAAGATAAAAACTGTAAATCATCAGGTGTACCCGTAAGATCTCAACTTTGTTGACTTGTTACATAAAATCGAATCCAAATTTGTTGCACTTTAAATCAAAACCCTAAATCAACTACTTCGTACGAAATAACGTATATAAATTATTTTAAATAAATATATACAAATAAGTAAAACAGGGAAAGAAGAATCCTTACCAGAAACTTTTACTCTGTTTAACAACCAAAAAAAATATGTACCAGGATTAGAAGATGACTTCAAAGCATACAAGAACTCGGGCTTTTTCATAAGATGAGATTGGATATTAACATTTAGATCCCTAATTGATTCAAATTTTACACAAAAAAAATATCCTTTTCTTCATTATATCCGATAAGTCCTAGCTTCTATTTGAAATAAAATACAGTGGCGGTATTGGTCCTCTTAAAACCCCTTCCCTAATTTATAATTTTGACTAATTAAAATTACATAAAAATAAAAATAATTAAAATTATACATATTTTAATTTTTATTCAAGTCTCTGTACACCTCTTATACTTTATTACTTATATTTAAATTTTGAGAGTAACATTAGAGAGTTACATGAAGTACAATCAAATTATTTTATTTATATATCTTAAATTACTATTTAAAAAATATTTATTTTAATTAAAAATTTATAAGTAGTCATTTTTATGGAGTTTAGGTAATAATCGTATGATTTGGGGAAAAGAAATTGATAATAATGGGATTATAAGAAAATAAAACAATTAAGATTATTTTTAAAAATAATAGAATACCTTTTAATTTTAATAAGATAAGTAAAAAGAGGGATACCAATAGCATCATTCATAAAATTACCCTTGTAATAATTGTAATTGAATTTTAGTTTCATACACAAATTTAAAAGGTATGTTTATTTTTATTTATAATATTTGAACATAATTATCTAAAAATTAGTAATTATACGTATTATGTTAGCTAATTTAGGTAGTATTAAGATTCAAGAATTTTTATATTAATATTTAATATTTATAATTTTTATTCTGTAATAATTATAATTTAAAAACTCAAATAAAATCTTAATTAGAATAATAAACACAAAAAAATTTGGGTCCAAACTTTGATTACACTAGCACTAAGTATTTTAATAAATTTTTATAAAGGTGCTAAAAATGGTAGAGAGCAATTACATTTTTCCTTTGAAATTCTCAAATCTACCCTTAATTTATAAGGGTAATTATTATCCACATCTAATGCTTATTACTCATGCTTATATCATAGAATTATATATAATATTAATTTACAAATTAATTTATTTATTCATGATATTAATGTTGATTTTATTCTTTTTAAGAAAAATGAATTATTATTCGTTATATATATAGGTGCCACATTATTTTTAAAGTATATTGGTAGCACATTTAAATGATATAAATCTCAAGTGCTACATCACTAATAATATAATTATTATTTAATAGTATGTTAATATACGAAATTTAGTAATTAATTTTAAAAATAATTTATTCTGAGAAGTATTGCAACATAAATAAATTAATGTACAAACTTAATCATACAAGTTATTATATAATGTGATATCATCGTCTCATGATTTAAAAGAATGGGAATTGTAATTTAATAGTATGTTGAATTTATTTTTTTTCTTATTATAATTTAAAAATATTTTTCTTAATCAATTTGGCATAAAGCAAAAGACGAAGAAATCAATTTGGATTTTTTCCTCCTTGGTTTTCCAAATCAAACACAACAAAGGTCTTCCTAAGGAATGAATATTCTTTTCCTACCTTCAAATTATGAGTGAGCATTTTTAAATAATTGGCTTAAATTGTTAAATTGGTTATTTGGATCAATTTAAAAATTTTTAGATTAATTCATGAAATGATATTTTTCAAATTATTTTTTGGATTTAAATTTTAGATTGAGTCAAATTCAAAGAGAGAAATCTAAAGCCAAATTACTTAATATTGTCTTATAAAAATTTTTATTATTATTTATTTATCATCTCAAATTATATATGACTGTAGCTGTCTCTTGCATTTGATAATAATTAAAAATGAAAAATTATTCATAAAACTCTTTCTTTAAGTATTAATAAAAAATTATAAAATTAATAACAATTAATTATTTATCATTAATTTTATAATATAGTTTAAATTGCAAATTTAAACTATTTTAAAGCGCATTTTATAATTTAAATTGAATTAATTTGTTATATTTTAATAAATTAGATTAAAATAACTTAATTCTAAAATCATAATATTTAGATTAATTAAAAATTTTATCTCAGTGCAATTTAAACCGCATGGACCCACCCCTATTCCAAACTTCATTCATTACCCTTTACCAAATATTTAACTTATACCCACCGAACAATGGCTGTCCTGCAGCAATTATGTTTATGTAAGTATAATTGACTTATGAAAATCTGACCTAAAACAAACATTGAGTTTAGATCAAGCATTTATACAAAATCAAAAACCCAAAATAATTAAAAATAAGAGAAATTGTTATTAATTTTCACATATTATGGTAATACTTCATGACAGATTTCATAAACCATTGCAATTAATTTCTCAAATAATCATGAAGGATGAACCCTGTTCGATGATGGAATTCCCTTCAAAGCAGATTTCATAGAAGCGGAAGCAGAATTCATGGCAGCGTCAATATACTTCTTGGAAGCAAAAGTTGCGGCTTTGACCATCACCTTCCCCATCCTTCTAGCTTTCTCAGCAGTCTCAACTAAACCACGAAGTTCTTCTTTCTCCATCCGCTCCATTTCTTCCTCAAACATTTGGAACTCATCCATGGCGTTTTCCATCACTAAATCAAGATATTCCTCAGCTTTTTCCATGGTGGTTTCAGCTTCTTTAACTTCATTTTCATGATCAAGCTCCATGGCTGCCCAAGACTTGTACGCTTCAATCTCAAACAGTTTCATCAAATCTTCAATGGCGAAAGGATCGAAATTCTTGTCTTCGCAAGCTTGGTTGGAAAGCAAAGTGAATTGAGAGATGAGAGCTTCCATGATTTGCAAAAGAGGGAGATCTAGGTGCAGTGTATGAAATGAAGAGAAGATGGAGAAGGTTAAGTGGGTGAGAGAAGAATATTATCATAAAAAGGGTGGGTAGGTTAGCAATTAAAGCCTATTTTCTTATTTAATAGTAATAAAATTTTATACCCGTTTGAAACCAAAGTGAAAGTTGCATTACTCCAAATAAAAAGTGAAAAAAAAAATTAATAAGGGAAATAAAATTTAATGAAAATTACTTAAATATTTTTAATTCTCATATTTATTTTAAAGATTTTATACAATATTATTATGTTATATAAAAAATATATATATATTACATTCACAGATAAAATGATTATTAATAAGTTATATTTTGATGTATTTCTTTAAAAGTTCTACCTTTTTTTTTTATAATCAATTGCATTATAACTAGTAATTAAAAAATAAACAAAAAAATTATTTTTGAATGGTTTTAAATTTAATTGGACCGTTGGAATTTTTTTATTTTCGTTTTTCCTTTGATTAATTATTGAAAATGAGGCATCTTTTGTTGGCAATGACAAAGATGTGGACGGATTTTCTTATCTAATTCATAGATGGGAATCTCACTATAGTGGATGGTGGGACCATCTACATTTGAAAATTTTACCATATCTTTTATGGCCATTCTTTTAATATTTTTCACAACTATAATTTTCTCTCTTTACACTAATATTGACTAAGAGATTATGCTGAAAAATAATTGAAAATATGGACCGCGAGTAATCAATATTTTTTTCAAAGATAATATATGAAATAAATACAATAAAAAATATGATATGAATTTTAATATAAGATATGATTTACTATGGAATTGATTTATAACTTTTTTAATGGGATTTATTAATAAGTGAGGTGAAAAAATCGCATGGCTTTCAATAATATTTTGGGCATTATCGGATCCATTCATAAAGCCCAAAACTCACCATGCCACTAATACAAACCCAATATAACGTGGTCGATCGGTGGCAGCTGAAAATTTTGAAAATACAAATAGGGATAATCACATTCAGGTCCCTTTATACTTTATATTTTAATAATTGAAAACACAATTTATCTATTTATATAACAAAAAATTCCTAACACATTAATGTTTAATAATTCTGATTAATTTGTATCAAGTATGCAATATATATTTTATTTCTCTACATTTCAATATTAGTGAATGTAACTTAACAATTAAGGGTATGTAAGATATTTTGAATTTTGACGGAAACTAAAGGACTAATGTGATAGAAACAAAAATTATATACTGTATTTCGTAAAAGGGTAACAATTCAGATGCTCGTATCTTATCATTCCATTTAAAAAATAGAAACAATAGTTGCAAACCGAAGGCGAACAACTCAGAACGCAAGCGAAACGTCAATTTCTATAGGGAGAAATCAGCCATGGCTAATACTGCTAACGTGTTTGGGGAGGTTTTGTTTCCACTTTTTGCAATCTGTTTCGCCGTTAACATTCTGGCGGGCAACGCCTTATGGTTGAATCTACCGGCGTCGGGAACCAAATGTGTTTCGGAGGAAATCCAGAACAACGTTGTCGTCTTGGCTGATTACGTCGTCGTTTCAGAAGATCACACTCACGTCCCCACCATTTCTATCAAGGTAATAACTTTCTGGCGATTTCATGCTTATGCCTGGTTCAATTGAGATTGGAATTTTTATACACAAGGTTTGACTTTTGATTTCCGTTAATCAGCACGGTTAGGTTTTATAGTTTCCGTAAGGTCAGGGGAATTTTGTATGGTACGTAATTGATTTAGGGTGAGTTCACTGGAGAGAGGAAGAGAGTATCAACATTTTGGATATTTAAGCATATAAAAATTAGATAGTTTACCGAATTGACGAGGAAAAGAAGCATGTAGTCTCGTTAATTTTAGTGATGAACGTATAGGAAGACATCGCTTGTGCATTTAGGGAATTAGATAATTTCTTATGCAGCAGTCTCAAATCTGTTCTTGCCAGTAATATGTTTGGGAAAGTTTTTAGTATTGTCAAAAGCTCCTTCAAATAGCTATAAGCAAATAGCTAATAAGTATTTTTATGTTTATTTTGTAGTATTTGTTTAGAATAGATACAAACTGCTTTCTGGGACAAAAAAGAAATGAGTACTGCATTTTAAAGAATCATCTTGTAATTTTAAAAAAAAAAATCATTTTAAATCACCAAACAGCTCAATAGTTGCTTGAAGTTGTGGCTTTTTCTATCATATGCAAATGATATATGAATTGTACTTTTTAAATTTGTGTTTCTCATTTAGTTGAAATTTTTTATGAGGAGATAATGGCCAACGTTCTTTCTTTATTGGCTTGCAATTTGTAAAAGTGGTTGGTGTTCTACAATAGGTGACGTCACCGTATGGGAACAATCTGCATCACAGGGAGAATGTGACATATGGTCAGTTTGCTTTTACAACTAATGAAGCTGGCAACTACCTGGCGTGTTTTTGGGTGGATGGCCATAACCCAGCAGGTGGAGATGTAAGTGTAAACATTGACTGGAAAACTGGAATTGCAGCTAAGGACTGGGAATCAGTTGCAAGGAAAGAGAAAATTGAAGTGAGTAATTTAGCATTTTCTTTAATTTCTTTAGATCAAACTGGATTTTGCATAAAAATTTGTTCCAATTTGACTTGTCTGAAATTGAAGTGTTAGCAAAGCTTTTGAATCAAAAGCAGCATAGCAGTATTATTTAGTTGCATATTCTTTTGCCACTCTTATTTTATGTGATTTTCATACCTAGTGGTGAAAGCTGCTCTGTGAATGACCTGGAGGGTGGCACTGAACTAATGGGACTAAAGTTGATTTGAAGCTAACTTAAGTCTGCGTAATAGGCCTTACAGACTGAAGTTTTTCCCTTTCATCAACCCTTCCCTTTGAATGAGAGGTGGTTAAATAATGCTAAATTGTGTACAGAACATTCACGTTGGCGTTCTTCATATTTTTCCAGTTCTTATTGTGATAAGGTTTGAGAATCGAAGGGCAATACCGTGATTATTTTAATCTATGATTATAAAATCCAGTATAGGCTGTGGTGTTTAGGAAAAAAAGGCCAATTGTATGAAAACAGTTTGCAAGCATTATTTTTTGTTAATTTAGTTGTTTGCACAGTGTCAAGATTGTTGTCTTCGGTTTTGAATAAAGGACTAAATTTCGTGTCATGTATTATATTTTTCTAGTAAACCCCTGTTAATATATTTTTAACTTTTTATGGATTTGTTTTCTGTTATTCTCATTGACCAAGCGCGGTTTTGTCTTTCATTGCTATCAAATAGGGTGTGGAGCTTGAACTGAGGAAACTTGAAGGAGCAGTGGAGGCCATCCATGAGAATCTACTCTTTCTTAAGAGCAAGTAAGCTTCATTATTGCATCTGTAAGTGCTTCTCAATTTTCTTGCCTAACATTTAAGCTAACACAAATTACTCTGGTGCATCCTCTCAGAGAAGCAGAGATGAGGGAAGTAAGTGAAAAAACAAATGCTAGAGTGGCATGGTTCAGTATCATGTCCTTGGGAGTTTGCGTTGTGGCTTCCACTCTGCAGGTGTGGCACTTGAAACGTTTCTTTCAAAAGAAGAAGCTTATCTAGATTTTCAACTCACATTAAATTCCTCGATGAAAGAGGGAACACTAGGACGATTTTTTTTCCCTTTTCTGAAGAAACAAATACTGAGTAGGAAATTTTGATAAATTTATTAAGCATTCAGCTTTTAATATGATACAGAAAAAATTCAATTCTTCATAGTTCTTAATCAGGGTGAGCTATAAGATCCTTAATGGTGTTATTACTTTACGCTGATGACATTGGCTTGAACTATTTATTTCAATCTAAACTTTTGAGAAATGTTTTTTTTACCTCAAGTCAAATGGTTTTGTTGGTAGTATTGGTAGTTGCTTAGCAGATAAAATATAGTGATTTATCATTCGGCAGTAAGAGTTACATTATTATATTTCTTTTAATGGAATTCTATTGATGTATTTTTGGGATGGAGCTTCTCTTCTCATGCTAATTAAGTGAAGGGCAATAGATAACTGCATGATCCGGCAGATAGTTGATGGAACTGTTACCAAGACTGAATGAAACCCGGTCAATTGCCAATAATATCGTGAATTTGTAATATTCTGATTTTATAACCAGAAATGTCGCCACAAAGATACAAAGATTGTGTTATCTAAACTTATGATTAATTGTAATGTGTTTTTCCAGGTGACTGAACCCCCATTTCATATTTTCTCCCTCTGGGCCAATACTATTATAGCAACGTCTTTGATGAGGAACCACCAATGCTCATGTACTGTATGTAAGACATTGAGTTGGCTTCGGTGTAGCGGAAGCCTGAAAAAATATCTTGACCACTCCTAGTGGTGCATTGCACCTCCTTTGTTTAAATGTAGTAGAGAGGAAGTTAGTACATTGAGAGTAAAACTCTCTCCTCATGAAGAGCAAGGGCCAGAAGGACCTAGAGGCCTTGACGTGAGTACAAATTTGGTTGTAGCTTAGAAGCCTACTCTAACTTAAGAGCGTTGCAACCATAATGGGAAAACCAGATGAAATAGCGGTAACAGTTGCATATTTGATTCAGAATTGTCAAAAACAACATTGGTAAAAATAATTAAAAAAAAAAAAAAAAAAGAGTTGTTATGAAACTAATCGTTAAAGAATGATCAATGTTTTAATCAAATCAGCAGTCAAAACTGTTAATTAGGGAAAATATTGTTAACGGAAACAGGAAAATGTAAAAATGAATTGCCCCATGTAGGCTTTTATTCAATTCGAACAATCTTCCGGTTCATGCTTCTGAACCTGCAAATCTCGTCGAAGAAATCATCTGCACTGCTGTGGTTGCTCTTCATTCCAAGAACTCTTATTACCATTGTCTTTAAATTTTTGCTGCACTTCAACAGTGATTCAAGAGTGTTCATCTTCTGTTCAGCGTTTAGTGGTGATCTCACTGTGATCACCACCTCCTCCAGACACGGAATCCCGAACCCTGACTCCACCTGAAAAGAAAGAGAAAGTATGCCTCCATCAATATATACAATCTTTAAAGTTAAAACGGAGGTTTGACAACAATGCCAGATCAACTCACGTTTTTAAGGCTGTTCTTCTGACAAAGGGCAGCAAACATGGCTCCATGGATGTCAAACTTTTGCAGCTTGGGATGGTTATTAAAGAAATCAACGAACTCAACCTCTGGAAAGGGCTGAAGTGTATCAAAATCCCCAGTGAATTCAACCTTCATGTAAAGATGTGACACCTCGCTTGCCCAATTAAGCATTTTGCTTATTGCATCCCAACACCACTGAACCCCTCTTAAGGTCAAGGAGTCAAGAGCTACAAGCTTCCCAAAATCGACCATGTACACTCTCCCTAAAGCATTTGCAAGAACATATATAATCAATTATATTTATAGTTTGAATAATTTGGAGACTTTGCATCTCTTGAATTAGGACAGTAATAAGTAACAATATCAGAGTTCTTAATAACTCGTAATGAAGAAAATTACCTGCATTATTGGAAATAGACAGATTCCTCAAGCAACTTGTCTCCCGTACCCTAATCCAACTACAGCCTTGTACCTCAAGGAATTTAATTTGCGGACATGAGAGAGAAAGTGAGCAGTTACCTAGTCCATAAAAATCCAATTTACATTGCTCCAAATATTGCAACTCAATCGAAACTGACCTTACCCCTTCGCAGCCAAGGAGCAACAATTTTGTCAAATTTGGACAAGCCCTAAGAGCAGTAGATAGTGCAGGATCCTCCATTCTGGCACCAACAATTTCAAGGGTCCGGAGGCTCTGAAAGACATCCCAATTGGGAGAATTAACCAATAGCACTCCCCACAGCTTTAAGGACTCCAAATTCTTTGCACTGTTAATGCAATCCAACTTCGAAGGGCTCTCTAGACATGCCTGATAATCAGCAAGATTATCCATTCGAAGCTCAAGATGCCTGAGCTTTGTACCAGCTAAAACTAGCCATGAGGCAAGGCCAGCCCTGGAGAATGGAGTATACACAACAAGCTCCTCCAAGCAATCAATGGAAGATATCATCTTCAACACAATGTCATCAGGACTGTCACTACAATTATGGTAGTTATCAAAAGAGTTTCGAGGAAAATAGAGACTTTTAAGGTAAGGAATTGATTCCTTCCATCGCTTAGATACACAGTTACACAGCGCTAAATTCCTGGCATTATTCATGTGTGATAAAATGTATTGAACAATCGCATCTGGGAGTGAGTCCATTCTGTGAGAACAAAAATCAAATAGCTAATGTTCAATTATCATAAAATCAAATTATGGTACAAATAGAAAGAAACGAAGATAATATGACTGTTTAATTACATTAATAAGCTAAAAGAAGCTTTTGAATATGAGAAATTCCAGTGTAAGGGATCTAAAGAGCAAAAATTCCACTCACTAAAGTATCCTACAACTAAGTGTCCGTTTCCGATATTCATTTCCTAAACGAAACAAGAAGAAAATGAATTTCGAGGTTTAGTTATTGTTAAATTTTATTCTAAGCTTTCAAAGTATCCATAGAAGCAATAGCTCAAAAAAAGGTTGTGCCCAAGTATCAATAATATTTTCGTCCCACCTTGGCATTAATAATAATCTAAGACACAAGATTACACAAAATTGAGAAACCCAGATGAGATATAAACATTTTAATATAAACCCATACGAGATTCAAAGTTTTTAAGATAAACCCAGATGAAATTCCAAAAATACGATACGAAAGAAACAACGAGAGGAAAAAAGGGACAGATTTATTGCATGCATCTTTTTTTTTTTGAATGCAGATTCATTGCATGTATATAATGCTTAAATTAAGTAAACAACCAAAAAACCACCTGTATAATATCACGTTGAAGCTTCAAATGCGTAATTTGTATCAATGTTCAAACAATTAAAATAAATAAACGTACCCACGAGAAGAAGAAAAAACTTGTGAAATGCAATAAAGTTTTCCCTCTTTCAAACGTGAAATTCACATTTAAATAAATCGAAATGTACAAAGAGAACAATTTAGAGAGCTTACAGTCACTAATATTAATTTCTACTTCAAGCTGAAATAGAAACAGATCTAAGCTTTCTCCTGTAACTCGAAATTAAAACGTTTTTAATTTTCGAAAACAGTATACCTATTATATAAATCTAGTTGAAAGAGACGGCTTGATATATATAAAAAGCAATATCCAAACAATCTGTGAATGTGTTATTTTAAGTGAGAAAGAAAGAGAGCTGGGAGCGCGCTGCGAAAGGAGGGGATTGAAGGTTTTTTTCGTTTTTCAAATTTTAAAAAAGCCTTGGTCTATTGGTGCAGCCACGCTCGTTAACGGACTTCAAACTTAACATGCAAAATCTCTTTTGGCCGCCTCCTTTCAAAAATTTTGAATTTTCTTACCGTTTCTAATCAGCCGCTGGCTTTTAGTTTTTATGATTTAGATCGTCAATCGTTAATAATATTCAGCATTTGTGGCACTGTTTCTCAAAACATATCAAAAACGTCCCAATTGTGGAAATACATGATAATATAGAATCGGTAAGTATAGGTTTTCTGAGGAATATATTATTTTAAAATAACAATTATTATTATTATTATTATTATTATTATTAAGAAAATAGAAAGTATGGCGTTCAACTTTAAAAATCTTTTATACAATTTATTAATTTTATTGATTAAACTAATAAGGTCATAATTATCACTAACTAATATACGTTTATAAGGACAAAAAATTATATATCAAATGAATTAAAAAAAAAATAGTAAATTTGATTTTTCTTTTTCAAATTCAATATTAGTTCATATAAGAGTGATTTTATTTACATTATAAAATATACTTTGAATGTTCCGTATAATAATTAAAAAAATAAAAATAATCTTATTTTACATGATTTTGTAATTACTCAAATAATTGTAAGTTTAAATCTCCTTTGTCATGCATGTTAAATTTTTTCAGAATATCTATAAAATATTTATCAAACTGAAAAGAAAAAAAAAAAAATATTTGAAACAAAAGTCTCAAAATTGTTCATTCTTCTGGTAAAAGTGTCAAAAAAATTTTGACATATTGAAAATAAAATTTATAAAAATTAATATTATGTGAAAAAAAAAATTTGTCTTTTGAATTAACAATTTTTATTTTTTTTTTCTTATAAAAGTGCAAAAAAAATTAAATTATTGAAAAGAAAATTTTTTAAAATTTAATATTACATAGAAAATAAACTTTTTGTTTTTTGAATATTCCCAAATATTAATGTCAATATAAATAATTTAATATTAAGGAAAATTATATATATATATATATATATATTCATTTTTTATACAATCCAATTTTAAAAGTATTTTAGAAGAAAACAATAGACTAATTTGATACAAATTAATAAATTTTAAGCTTAAATCAAAATATTATCAAAATTCAAAGAACTACTTAAAAATAATAATTCCCTTACCTCATGACCGTTTAACGACCCTTTCTCTTTTTGACGAAGAGAAACGTATACATTTATAATAATTATTTATGCATTGTCTCATAAAAGGAGTGTTGTAGTGTGCAATGGGCCGAATATCTTTTTTGTATTGCAAATTAATTTATACATTTTATTAACAAGTGTTTCAAAACACTTAAAATTTTTATATTTAATATTTATAATAATTTTTAATAGTTAATATAATAATTGATAATGAATTTCAATACATTAAAATATATAATTTGTTAAAAATAAAAATATTGACAAATAATATAAGAAGCACGCATTACGAAAATTCTTAATTTATTTATTTTTGAATTAATCGAAACATTACGGGATCAATAAATGTAAATTCATTCATGTTTAACTCTTTGCATGTAAGCTAACAACCTCTTATCTAAGTGTTTGGTAACTCATTAAATAATGAGTTATTAATCATAAATGTTTATCAATCAAATTCTAGTTCGCCCACTTTAGTTACTATTAAACAATTCATAATATGAATTCACAATGGAAAATGAATAATAATTAATTTAATATTTAATTATAACATTAGCTTATATGTTTCATTATGATAACAAAATTTTACATAAATAAGATCTAAAAGTAATTAAGTGATGAATATAATAGTGAGCAAAAAGGATTTAAGAAATATATTAAACGTGTAATAAATTATCACATTAATAATCTATTTAAAAATAACATTAGTAATTTTAATTATTTACTATAAGATTTTCTTTAAATTTATTAATATCGTACCTTGACCCGTGAGAATTAATTAGCGTGAAAGATCATATTTTTGGACCTACCTTCTTTGCCCATAAATTTGACTATAATATTAAATGTAAATAAATTTTGCAACAATAACAATAACAAATATATATGCTTAAATTTTCTCGACTAATAACGGGATATCATTATAAAGTATTAGAATATAATTTAACAAATATAAATCTATAATAATTTACTATATTAACATTTTTAAAATATAAAATATTATAATAAAAATTTAGTCAACCAGTGTTTTAGGACACTTATTAGAGTTTTTATATTTAATAAATTATATTTTTTAATACATTAAAATTTATTATTAATTACTAGATTTAAATTTTATGTAAAATACTTTAAACCAATATAACAATTTCAAAGTTCAAATCTCAATCACATCCAATTAAAGAAAGATTTGAATTAAGGGCATGTGTCATTTGTGCCAACTCAATTAAACTATTTATATGAAAACCCAAGTGTGTCAATAACATTGTTCTAGGGTTTGAGATTATTATCCCACGTTAGCACATGAAGCATCCAACCGAAAGTGTAATGCATGCACATGAACATAATCAATCATAAAGATCCCACAATATAATTGGTCCAAGTGCATGTACTCTATTGGTCTAAAACATTTTCTTTCTTATCTCTACATTGAGTAACACCCACAACACTTCGAAGAACCAAATATTGGCCTTGGGAGAATCATTAATTCAATGGATTCATAAATCATTACAAAAAGATGTTGGACTAGGGTAAGAATATTTAGCTTCTTGCGTTTTTATGCTTTTGTATATGAAGAGATAATTTGTTTATTTATGTCAAATAAATCCCAAAATCCCTTTAAAATTACAAAATTATTGTTATAATTTTGAAATTTAACCACGAGAATTTAAGCATATATAACTTAATGCTAAAGGACAATTATGTTATTTCAATGGATTTTAGGAAACTCATTTGATAAAAATGGAAAAACTATTACTTTGTTTATAATAAAAAAGGATTATAGGGATCCAATTGTTATTTTCTCACGTTGAAGTGGTGTACAAGTGACCCGGCATCCTTTGACCACAATTGACTTCAAACTCTTCTTTTTGTCATAATTCACAAGAAAAACAAAACTAGTTCCTTACTACCGGGATGATTGTTTTATTTATTTATTTTTTATACAATTTTAAAACAAACATAAATATTTATTAATATATTTTTATTTTAACATTGACAAAACTTGGTTAGAGTATTGATTAAGTTTTAGTCATGACATATTTTGTGATAAATTTTTTAAATAATAAATTTAAAACTTTTAACAATAATATTAGGTGTATATATATATATGTATTAATTTTTATATTATTGTCACGTATTTTATAATATAACATATAAGAAGAAAATAATATTGTCGTCTTAATTTTTATAAATAATTTTTGTATACAAAATTTTATAATTAATAAAATTTGTAACAAATTTTAAGAAAATTTTGTTGTAAAATTTTAAAAAATATGTTTAATGAATCTTATAATTGTTAGACATTAATTTTGAATAGTAATATTTTTGTAAATTAATTCTATTAATATGGTATCAAAAATTAAATTTTCAATTATTTAATTTTAATAAAGTTCAAATGAAGATAAGGAATTTATCCTTAATTTATTTTATCCGACGAAAAGGAAAAGACACCTCACTCTTTTGTACTTTTCCCCTTTGCTTCTCTCCTCAACGTTCGGTAGCCTAAAATGGAAAATTAACATCCAACACCCAAGATTTTACACTTTCATAAATAAAGACACATTTTGTTTACATTATATCAAATAAGTTCCTCAATATTTGTTAAAATGACCAAAACATTCTCTAATTTTAAGTTACTGAATTTATCTTCCATGCGAAACATGCATATCATATGGGTAATTTGGTTATTTTAATTTTAAATTGGGTGGGGATTATTTGATATGAATGAACAATAATGTGCCCTTTATTACAATTCTATAAAATATGAGGACCCAAATGTTATTATTCTAAAGCAATATAAAAAGGATAAATTCCACTTAGGGAATGTAACAGAAATGGGGAGACTGAAGTGGGCATTCACTTTTAAGTGAATAAAAAAAAGAAAGAGGAGGGGGAGAGTTTTGTATTCTGTAGTGATGGTTGTGGTGGCGTACGCTCACTATCAACACTTGTCTCTCATCTCTATCTACTGTATGCTTCCGTGTGTTTTCCATAGATAACATCTGAAATTTTTTAGTTAGAAAACCAGATGCTCTTTCAATGGGGAAAAATGAGCAAAATCTGCACCAACAGCAGACACATCAGACTCCAAATTTGGGTTCTTCTAGATTCTTCTGTCAGAGATGTTTGATGGTTTTTTCTTTGATTTCTCAGGAGTTCAGTCTCAAATGCGTTGTCTTTTTGTTTTTTGGTATGGCTGTTTTTCTCTCTGGAATCTTCTGGGTCCTTCCTTTGCACAAAATTCAATATGGGTTTGATGCAAAAGCTGATATTAAGCATAGTGGTATGCTATCTTTTTCTCTTTTATCTTCTGTGTTTCACTAGTGTTGCATTTCGTTATATTTATGGTTTTCAGCAATTGTGCTTGTTAGGCATTTGCAAATGATTTTATGGTTTTGTAAGGGTTTCTTTGTTATTTTTGAGCACATGGGTTTGTTGTTAATTGTTCTTTTTTGTCGTATAATTATGATCTTCCGATGTTTTGAGCAAATCGGTACCTGTTATTTCGTCCTTTTGTTGTCAAATTATGCTTCTGTGGTGTTTAGAGCCTTTTGTTGTTTAATCGGCTTTGACCGTGCTGAAAGCAAATCGTTGGGTGGTATTTGTTTAATCTTTCTCGTTTTTAGTTAAGGTACTTTGATTTTCCAAGCTAAGGGGTATTTTGCACTGTACCTTCTTCTTTATAATTAATTTTTCTAATGTCCATGTTAATGGTAGATACTCTTTTACATCGTTCATAGAATTGTTGAAATTATGGGTGAGAATCATTCTGTTTTTTTGTTTAGAAATTTTGGATTTTTGGTCATTTGAGTGCATTGCCATGTGACTTAATGCACATTTGTTTGCTAGGTGGGTAGCTTATGTAGTTTTGCCTTGTGTTTTCTAATTAATATGTTTTAGGGTTTTGAAGAGATGGAACTCCGCTTTTCTTCATCATTGTGGAGTTAATAGCCCTTTATCATGTTTTGAGGAGATGGTAATGCGTTATTTCTCCTTTTAGGATTCAAAAACATAGTTTCTTTTCTGCTAATCATATCCATGCATGGATCCCGGGGTGGGCAAGTGATGATAGTTTGATTAAATGCTTCTGGTTAGATGCTAATGCTTATATAAATCTCATCAGGGTAACTATTCTCCCAGTAAGCAATTTCAATTTTTTAACACTGCTGGTGGTTTCTGTCTTAGGCTACCATGGTTGGAATTTAACATGTTATGACCAGGAGTGCTATTGTGATTAACATAAATTAAGTTTCTGCAATATATAATTGTATTTAGTCGATCTTCAGTAGTTAGTGGTTAATCTAGAAATTGCCTGTCTAATGATCTAGTCAGGAGGATGTGATCTGAAACATTTTATGAGTGATAAGACAAGAGCACTTTCACCTGTTCATTATGTATTCTTTTTCCGAACTCTTTAAGCACAAATCCAGGAGTTGAACTTTAACATGCTTGGACCATTACATTGTTATGTTAGTTCTTTATACTCTTGGACTTTCTGGATCCTAGTTTGATGTATCAATTTGTTAATGTCCTTAATGATAATAAGTCGACATTCATACTTGTATTGGTTTCCCTCTGGTTGCCCTTCTTTTGATTATTGGAGGAATTCAAAGCGTTTTCCATATTTAGGAAAGGGAACAAACTATAAGCATTCTCATAATTTATTCCCTGAGTGTTGCAGTCGATGTCATGGAATTTATAAAAAGACCGTACTAATAATAAAATAAATAAATCTAGCCATAATTGTAATGAAGGGAAACTAAAAGAAAAAAGTAATTATGTGCATATTTTATAAACATCTATAGTAAAACTTTAACTATCAGTGTAGATTTTTGTTTTGCTGGCAGTTAAATGATTTTCTTGTTTAGGATGAGATATTTACTGGTTATCCATAGTGCAAATTCTACCTTTGATTGCTAATTAATGCATGTATTCAGTGAGTGGTTTATGAGAGTGATGGACTTTGGTGATCAGACGATTGAGAGGGGAATGATTGTTATCCTTTAGATATAGACTGTGATTGCAGAAAGGTGAAAAGCCTGGTAGAAGAATGCTTTTGTGCATGCAACCATAGAAATGTGATATTCCAATATCTCCAGAGAAGCGGTTAGAATTGTCATTTTAATGGGATTTCAGTATACACCAAACTCTAGGTGGCCCAATCTCATTATGTTGGTTCACTTCATTATGTGACTGCCAAATTGCTTACCTTAATCTATCCTCCTGTTCTAAAACAACATTTTCCACCAGCAGAAAAATTGGAAAAGAACTGCAGAATATATGTATATTCCTTGATCTGCTTTGCACTTAGTGCTTATACGTATATTATTCCTTTTTGACAGCTTCAGTTCAGGCATCCTTCAGACTACAGATGGCAGTTTCAGAGCTTGTTCCACGTATTGGAAGGTTAGAGTATGACATCTACGGGGAAATAGGTGTCCCTGATACAAAGGTTTGCCTTCAAGCTTCTGTTGATTGTAAATTTAATTGTAAAAATTTGGACGGTTCATCTAAAAGTTGCTTGCTGTTCTCTGCAGGTGTCTATCCTATCCATGCACCAATCGGGTGCTTCTAACTGGACTGATGTGATATTCGGGGTCATTTCTGATCCAATAAATGTTCCTATAAATCCTGTGTCCTCTAGTGTGCTGAGGTCGTCATTAATTGAGCTGTTCCTTAAGGAGTTAAATCTGACGTTGACAACAACAATTTTTGGGGAACCTTCTAGGTTTGAGATTTTGAAATTTCCTGGGGGAATTACAGTAATCCCTTTGCAAATTGCTTCCATTTGGCAGATACCCCAGATTCTGTTTACCTTTACTCTCAATAATTCCATATCTGAAATACAAGAAAACTTCACTGAATTGAGGGATCAGCTGAAGTCTGGGCTGCATCTGAGACCGTACGAGGTAGATATGCAGTTCTCTCTGCTTTCAGCATATACTGCTTTGAACGTACCTGGTTCAGTTCTGCACTGGACTAATAGATCTCTGATTGGTTGTAATGTGATCTAATTATTATTAGGTTTGGAAGTTGGACTAATATTAATAAAAGAAATTCCAGAAAAAAGTGATCTTAGTGGAGTTAATAGCTGTACCTTCTGTTTAATTAACTGTAGTACAAAGGGAGAAAAAAAAGTTAAACGTAACTCGTATATAGTTGAGTACTGGACTGTAGCTTTAGATGCATCTTGGTTTTTTGATGGTAAACGATATTTGTTAATGAGCCTTATTTAAATCTGTGGTGTATGCTTCTCATACATTCAAGTTTAGATTATTTAAAGTTCTTTTGTTTTGAGACTGGAAGAATTGACTGGAATTAAATCTAGGAAATATATATGCATATGAGGACCTCAGAAGGAGTTATAACTAGGAATTTAACTTAATCAACCTGACAATTGTTCAGAAATCAGTTGAAGAGAGCTGCTTGTAGAAGGGGAGTGCTGGGGACACTGGAGAGATCTCCAAAAGCATGAATTTAGTAGATTTTTAAAATGTGAATAATGGTTATTTGTATGCATTTGATCTTCAGAGAAAAGAGCTTATGATTTTTCTGTTGATGGTTTTTTAAAACCTGTGACTGGTCAGCCATTCATTGGAAAACTGCGGTAGGATAGGACATCAATTTGTCTTCTTTCCAATGATTTTCAGTTTTGCTGTTTCTGAAGCATAGACTGTATGATACTGATTTATGTTTTTATGCATAAGGTGAATATGGCATCAGCTTTTAACTCCCTCTGTTTTCTTCTGTTGTGATGTAGAATGTGTATGTGCAAATAACAAACAAGTATGGCTCCACAATATCTCCAACAGTCATTGTTCAAGCCTCTGTCATGTCTGATATGGGGAGCCTTCTGCCGCAGAGATTGAAACAATTGGCTCAGACTATCTCTGATCCTCTGGGAAAAAATCTCGGCCTGGACAACTCAATCTTTGGTAAAGTTAATGAAGTTGTTTTATCGTCTTATCTGAAGGTTACACTTCATGCAGTCCCTCCAACTCCATCTCCATCTCCATCTCCATCTCCATCTCCATCTCCAGAACCTTCAATTTCTCCATATACCCCTTCTCTGTATGCTTTAGTGCCCTCGCCTAGTGCTCTTCACCACACACCATGTTTTAATTGTGAAACTTCTCCATCTAATAATAATCAACAACATCCACCAAGCCCTGAAAGCATTCCCTCTCCAGCACCTTCTACTACAGCTGCTTTCCCTCCTTGTCCATACCGTCGTTATTTAGGTCCTCCAAGCTATTCACAAACATCTAATTCTAACCCAAGTCATTCACCTCCAATTGGTTTGCCAAAGTTGGCTCCTAACTTGGCGCCCTTACCTTTAGTTCCCTATCACTCTAGACCTGGCCACGATGCAGGAAGTCCAACAGCCTCAATGTTTCCATCTCCTGCACCTTCTCCATCATGTAAGTTAGTACTACCAAGTTTATACATGTATAGCGTCTTTTTTTACCATGCATGATTTGATTCATGACGTGCACATTGAGGAATTGTTTTGGTTATGCATGTAAATTTTTTTGTTATATACTTGCACATCCATAGCTTGGTTCTGCTGATATAGTCATATTGTTCGTGTCATGGCCATTGGATTCTGCTTTAGCTCCTTTATTATTAGTAATACAACTAGTTAAACAAAACTGGTTTGTCCATATGCCTGCCTTTTTTCAGCTTTAGTAGTTGATCTTTTCTACAAGGAGGTCTGGTTAGGGGGATTTTCTGGATTTATTGGTCGTATTGATGGTTGCTACTCATCATACTACCCAAAATGCTTTTGATGCATTCAAGGCTCCACAGCAGAATGATATCAAATACCAAGTTTTGTTCTAGCGGAAATGGTAGCTCTCATGAAAGTTTACCAGTTTTTCTACTTTCTTTTTTTCTCCTTCAGGGAATCAACTTTGTAATGAAATATGACAAGGTCGAAGCCAAAAAGGTGGCAGGCCGCTCATCTTACTTCAATGTTTGTGATATTGGAAGCGAGCAACTAGGATGTTGTTCCCAAAGGGAACGACTACTAATGATAACAATTGTTGCTATTCCAAGTGCAAACATTTCCTTTGTTGCCGATTTCAAGAGGATGACCAAACAATCGTGACCTAAGTGTAACATGTGCAGGTTCTTGAGAATCTGCAATTTAGTGCAAAAGCTAAAGGAAACACAGTAGACGTCATTGCAGAAATGGCACATAAACCAGTATTACAAGTTACTTATGGAAACATGAATACTTGCATATATAAATTCAGCATTAACATCTGAATTTTTTACAGTATTTGAGTTGTCTGATGAATAGCTAAGGCCATCAAGGTCCATTCAAAATAGGGCATAAATCATATTGTACTCCATTCAGGGTTAATTTTCGTCCGGTCTGTCACATTTTGTCATCCTTTTAAGTTTCCCATTAATTTTTTTCGACTTGTTCATTGTATTTATAAACTTGAGATGAGAAATCTTATCGAGAACTTAAAAAATATAACAGAAAATTTAGCGCACTGCACGTATATCATCAAACAGCTACCAATCTTCACTAACAAATAATGGACGTAATCAAAATACACCACAATATTAATAACGCTTAAATAGGGAAAGAAGCAGGACGTTATGCAGTCTGTTCATCTGGATTCCAAATTATACAATTGAGTAAATATAATTACTCTAAGTGTAATGCAGAGAATCTGCGTGTTTTTCAAGGGTAGAAATGATATGAACAAAATTGACTCTTCAATTGAGCGATCTAGTGTCTCTTTTTCTGCAAACTGGAGCTCTGTCAGAGAAAATTCTTGAACCATCATTGGGCGTTGATTCATACTTCCAGTCAGGTCCAAGTAGCCATCACATAGCTGCTCCACCAAGAAAACCCGCTAGCTGGAATAGCAGATGTTGCACATGCATGCGTATACACAAATAAATTGGTTGATATCAATCTATAACATAAAATGGTATAATTATGAATATTCCAGGTCTAGATCTACAGACTTCCAAAAACTGATTGTGCTTAGGCAGAATAGCAAATATTAGCAACATTTTGGCATTATTCGGTCCCGCACTTCAATATCAATAATGACTAAACAAATGCAGAAACATTTTGAGGGAAGCTCATCATCCATATAATTAAAGTAGTTAAGTAGATACTGGAACTGACTTAAAACAAATGCTTTGTAATTGAAAACTCCACACCTCATATATTAATCAGTGGAGTTCAGATTCTCCTACTTGTCAGACAGAAATATCACATTCCCATGTGCGCGCGCACGTCTACTTACATGTCACCAATTCCTTTGGATAGAAGTCCAATAGCCTGCATCACAAATACACATTATAACCAAGTCATTGAGGGACATATGGCCAGACATACAAACACAAGGAAAAGAAACCCAACATATCCTTAGGTAAATTTGGAAGGCTTGAACAAATAACATATTTTGACCAAGTCACTGCACGCCTCCTCTGCTGACAACATTGCAAAACTCCAGAGCATACCATATTAAGGATAATCACTTGTGCTATATGCTGTAGATCTTCTTTGCCACCTCCAACAAGGTTTTTATGTCTCACAATAAATACAGCGAAAGATCCAACCTATATAAAAAATTTGAAGGACATGAAAAAAGAAATAATTACCATGAAAGGAATTTCATTCAGTTAAGTATGCAATAAATTTAAGGCATTAGAACCTTGAGACTAACTGGGTAAAACTATATTCATTTTCATTTAAGGCTGGATAGTTTCGGTGATCCATTTTTTCCAATGCAGAAAACGAAGGGTAAGTTCCAATATAGTATGAAGTTCATCCATACATTCTTAACGAAGCGAATGTAGGATCATAAACAAAAAATTAAATTTTCCAGCTTCATATTGAAAATTTATAACCCTGAACTTTATAGAGTTAGATTATTTGGTCTCTAAGGTTGTAACACAATGACTTATGCCAGAAA